>OY288110.1:51862534-51938236 GCA_958431115.1 Syrphus vitripennis | reverse complement strand
TATTTGTATTTGTATTTGTATTTGTATTTGTATTTGTATTTGTATTTGTATTTGTATTTGTATTTGTATTTGTATTTGTATTTGTATTTGTATTTGTATTTGTATTTGTATTTGTATTTGTATTTGTATTTGTATTTGTATTGTTTTGTATTTGTATTTGTATTTGTATTTGTATTTGTATTTGTATTTGTATTTGTATTTGTATTTGTATTTGTATTTGTATTTGTATTTGTATTTGTATTTGTATTTGTATTTGTATTTGTATTTGTATTTGTATTTGTATTTGTATTTGTATGTATTTGTATTTGTATTTGTATTTGTATTTGTATTTGTATTTGTATTTGTATTTGTATTTGTATTTGTATTTGTATTTGTATTTGTATTTGTATTTGTATTTGTATTTGTATTTGTATTTGTATTTGTATTTGTATTTGTATTTGTATTTGTATTTGTATTTGTATTTGTATTTGTATTTGTATTTGTATTTGTATTTGTATTTGTATTTGTATTTGTATTTGTATTTGTATTTGTATTTGTATTTGTATTTGTATTTGTATTTGTATTTGTATTTGTATTTGTATTTGTATTTGTATTTGTATTTGTATTTGTATTTGTATTTGTATTTGTATTTGTATTTGTATTTGTATTTGTATTTGTATTTGTATTTGTATTTGTATTTGTATTTGTATTTGTATTTGTATTTGTATTTGTATTTGTATTTGTATTTGTATTTGTATTTGTATTTGTATTTGTATTTGTATTTGTATTTGTATTTGTATTTGTATTTGTATTTGTATTTGTATTTGTATTTGTATTTGTATTTGTATTTGTATTTGTATTTGTATTTGTATTTGTATTTGTATTTGTATTTGTATTTGTATTTGTATTTGTATTTGTATTTGTATTTGTATTTGTATTTGTATTTGTATTTGTATTTGTATTTGTATTTGTATTTGTATTTGTATTTGTATTTGTATTTGTATTTGTATTTGTATTTGTATTTGTATTTGTATTTGTATTTGTATTTGTATTTGTATTTGTATTTGTATTTGTATTTGTATTTGTATTTGTATTTGTATTTGTATTTGTATTTGTATTTGTATTTGTATTTGTATTTGTATTTGTATTTGTATTTGTATTTGTATTTGTATTTGTATTTGTATTTGTATTTGTATTTGTATTTGTATTTGTATTTGTATTTGTATTTGTATTTGTATTTGTATTTGTATTTGTATTTGTATTTGTATTTGTATTTGTATTTGTATTTGTATTTGTATTTGTATTTGTATTTGTATTTGTATTTGTATTTGTATTTGTATTTGTATTTGTATTTGTATTTGTATTGTTTGTATTTGTATTTGTATTTGTATTTGTATTTGTATTTGTATTTGTATTTGTATTTGTATTTGTATTTGTATTTGTATTTGTATTTGTATTTGTATTTGTATTTGTATTTGTATTTGTATTTGTATTTGTATTTGTATTTGTATTTGTATTTGTATTTGTATTTGTATTGTATTTGTATTTGTATTTGTATTTGTATTTGTATTTGTATTTGTATTTGTATTTGTATTTGTATTTGTATTTGTATTTGTATTTGTATTTGTATTTGTATTTGTATTTGTATTTGTATTTGTATTTGTATTTGTATTTGTATTTGTATTTGTATTTGTATTTGTATTTGTATTTGTATTTGTATTTGTATTTGTATTTGTATTTGTATTTGTATTTGTATTTGTATTTGTATTTGTATTTGTATTTGTATTTGTATTTGTATTTGTATTTGTATTTGTATTTGTATTTGTATTTGTATTTGTATTTGTATTTGTATTTGTATTTGTATTTGTATTTGTATTTGTATTTGTATTTGTATTTGTATTTGTATTTGTATTTGTATTTGTATTTGTATTTGTATTTGTATTTGTATTTGTATTTGTATTTGTATTTGTATTTGTATTTGTATTTGTATTTGTATTTGTATTTGTATTTGTATTTGTATTTGTATTTGTATTTGTATTTGTATTTGTATTTGTATTTGTATTTGTATTTGTATTTGTATTTGTATTTGTATTTGTATTTGTATTTGTATTTGTATTTGTATTTGTATTTGTATTTGTATTTGTATTTGTATTTGTATTTGTATTTGTATTTGTATTTGTATTTGTATTTGTATTTGTATTTGTATTTGTATTTGTATTTGTATTTGTATTTGTATTTGTATTTGTATTTGTATTTGTATTTGTATTTGTATTTGTATTTGTATTTGTATTTGTATTTGTATTTGTATTTGTATTTGTATTTGTATTTGTATTTGTATTTGTATTTGTATTTGTATTTGTATTTGTATTTGTATTTGTATTTGTATTTGTATTTGTATTTGTATTTGTATTTGTATTTGTATTTGTATTTGTATTTGTATTTGTATTTGTATTTGTATTTGTATTTGTATTTGTATTTGTATTTGTATTTGTATTTGTATTTGTATTTGTATTTGTATTTGTATTTGTATTTGTATTTGTATTTGTATTTGTATTTGTATTTGTATTTGTATTTGTATTTGTATTTGTATTTGTATTTGTATTTGTATTTGTATTTGTATTTGTATTTGTATTTGTATTTGTATTTGTATTTGTATTTGTATTTGTATTTGTATTTGTATTTGTATTTGTATTTGTATTTGTATTTGTATTTGTATTTGTATTTGTATTTGTATTTGTATTTGTATTTGTATTTGTATTTGTATTTGTATTTGTATTTGTATTTGTATTTGTATTTGTATTTGTATTTGTATTTGTATTTGTATTTGTATTTGTATTTGTATTTGTATTTGTATTTGTATTTGTATTTGTATTTGTATTTGTATTTGTATTTGTATTTGTATTTGTATTTGTATTTGTATTTGTATTTGTATTTGTATTTGTATTTGTATTTGTATTTGTATTTGTATTTGTATTTGTATTTGTATTTGTATTTGTATTTGTATTTGTATTTGTATTTGTATTTGTATTTGTATTTGTATTTGTATTTGTATTTGTATTTGTATTTGTATTTGTATTTGTATTTGTATTTGTATTTGTATTTGTATTTGTATTTGTATTTGTATTTGTATTTGTATTTGTATTTGTATTTGTATTTGTATTTGTATTTGTATTTGTATTTGTATTTGTATTTGTATTTGTATTTGTATTTGTATTTGTATTTGTATTTGTATTTGTATTTGTATTTGTATTTGTATTTGTATTTGTATTTGTATTTGTATTTGTATTTGTATTTGTATTTGTATTTGTATTTGTATTTGTATTTGTATTTGTATTTGTATTTGTATTTGTATTTGTATTTGTATTTGTATTTGTATTTGTATTTGTATTTGTATTTGTATTTGTATTTGTATTTGTATTTGTATTTGTATTTGTATTTGTATTTGTATTTGTATTTGTATTTGTATTTGTATTTGTATTTGTATTTGTATTTGTATTTGTATTTGTATTTGTATTTGTATTTGTATTTGTATTTGTATTTGTATTTGTATTTGTATTTGTATTTGTATTTGTATTTGTATTTGTATTTGTATTTGTATTTGTATTTGTATTTGTATTTGTATTTGTATTTGTATTTGTATTTGTATTTGTATTTGTATTTGTATTTGTATTTGTATTTGTATTTGTATTTGTATTTGTATTTGTATTTGTATTTGTATTTGTATTTGTATTTGTATTTGTATTTGTATTTGTATTTGTATTTGTATTTGTATTTGTATGTGTATTTGTATTTGTATTTGTATTTGGATTTGGATTTGGATTTGGATTTGTATTCGGATGGATGAATTGCGGCCATACCTTAACCTTACAAAGAAATAGATGGATGTCGGTGTTGAAACGAAAAAAAAAATAAGAACCTACATGCAAATAGCATTTATATGTATATAATATATAAATCATGTGTTGATGCAATTCTTTGCTTCTATTATTAGGTATATTTCTAAAGCAATATTTTACAAAAATTATATTCCTAGGACAGTGACATTTGTATGTATATATAATTTCATAGTACTATTGTGGAATACGATTTTTAACTTCCCATGGGGAGTTATTGTAATCGGTCCGATTTGTCAAATTGAAATGTTTGACATTTCTCGGCGTTTCAAGGTCCGTAGAGCCTATTATCAATCATTTTTAGAGAGATCCCAAGTAACAATTTTAGTTCGTCTTTAGCTCTGGCAGCGCTTATAAAGCTAAATTATTTGGCCATATTAACTTCAATTTGCTCTATAGCTTCAATAAAGCTGAAAAAGAACCTGTTTAGAGCTTTTTTTTGAGTTTGGGAGCTAAAATAAGCATTATTCGGGCTCTAATTATGATGCTCAAATGTCTATATGTTTTACAAAATAACATTAATATTTTGATTAAGAGCACTTTTAGCTTTATTAAACGTTATCGAGAGATAGTTTTAAAGCTTTTCCCTTTGAAATGGTAACATGAAAATGATTTGCTTAAGTGTTAGTAAAATATAAATATAAAAGAACACAAAGAGAATTGTTTGCTTGCATATAATGATCTTTGAAATAATTTCTCAAACATAAATATTTACAAAGAAAAACTCAAAACTATATTAAGCAAAATATTTACGATAAATGATCGTAATACTTTAATTGATGAATAAGACAATGCTTAGGAGTGATTTTGTGTGCCACTTTATTTTTATCACAAACATAGATGTTGCACCTCGAAATTGTACAACGCGCCTTTAAAATATAAATTTTTTACTATTTAAATGAAAAAAAAAATGGAAAAAATGTATAGAAAGATTTCATAACTTCTCCCAAAACAGCCATTTTAATAGGACCACAACAATATCTCTTTTAGAGCTTCTATAATGCAAATGTCTAAAAAAAATTTTTTATAGAAATTTTATCAGCCATCATTTATATATAGCGTATAGGGTGCCTCGGTTGAAAAAAAATCAAAAATGATGTTTTACCTTTTTCATGCAAAAGGAACTGCGATTCTTTCAATGATTTCACGTTGGGGTTAGGTTAGGTTAGGTTGACGTGGCTGTCAGTATGGAAAACCAACGCACTTAGGCCAGGATTGGCCCGTTGTAATACCACAAGAATCTAGAGATTTTCTTCCCTACTCGTTGAACCATTTGGAGCTTCTTATGAAGCGTGAGAGATTATTAATGTCTTTGTTAGCAAGATCGCTGGGGTCGTTGAAAAAGTATTCTCCCAAATGAACCCTGCGTCTCTGGGACAGAGCAGGGCATGTACAAAGAAGATGAGTAGTTGTTTCTTCCTCCTCCTCATCCATGCAGCTTCTGCAAAAGTCATTGGAGAGAACACCCAGCCTTGCGGCGTCATTTAGATCGACTCGGATTTAACAATGGCCAGATCTGCTTTGTCGCCACACATGTAGTGATGGTGTTCCACCTAAGATTAGTTAACCTAATGGCATCTTGCACCAGCATGAGTTTACATGTAGCGAGAAGGATACCAATATTTGCCATACATGGTGCGATTGGTAAGATGGTTCCATTTCTAGCGAGTTCATCAGCCTTGCAATTGCCTTTAATATTCCTGTGGCCCGGCACCCAACATAGGTGAATGTTAAACTGCTGCGCCATCTCCGTGAGAGATGATCGGCAGTTGAGGGCTGTCAGTGAGTTATTGGAGACAGAGTCAAGAGATTTAATGGCAGCTTGGCTATCAGAGAAAATGCGGATATCAGTGGTTGATATCACGTTTTCCTTAAGCCAAGATAGAACTTCTTTGATCGCTAGAATTTCCGCCTGGAACACGCTACAATGATTAGGAAGACGGAAGGATAGGCTTAGTTTAAGCTTGTCAGAGTACACCCCACATCCTACCCCGTCCTCAGTTTTTGATCCATCGGTATAAAAGTGGACACAATTATCCTCAAGGAATGACAAATCCTCCCAGACTGATCTAGAGGGTATTGAAACCTGAAAATTCTTGTCAAACTGAAGCCGCGGAATGGAGTAATCGATGTACCTGGGAATTGTTCCTAGTAAGTTCGGAATAATCGAGTGGCCAATTTCATTATTGATCCACTGCGAGGAAGCTTTGAGACGGATGGCAGTACTCGCAGCTGTGTGTTTACAGAATATATCTAAGGGTGTCAGATGGAGTAACACTTCAAGTGCAGCGGAGGGAGTTGTGCGGAGTGATCCACTAATGCACAAACCTGCTGTTCGCTGGACCTTACTTAAAATGTCACGATTTACGGCTTTGTCCAAAGCCGTCCACCAAACAGACACACCATATGTGAGAATCGGTCTAATAACCGAAATATATAGCCAATGCGCGATGCGAGGTTGAAAGCCCCATTTATTACCTATGGCTTTTTTGCACGAGAAGAGTGCCACTGTGGCTTTTTTAACTCTTTCTTGAACATTAGGTTTCCAGCTTAGCTTCTTGTCTAAAATTAGGCCCAAATATTTGGCTTGGTCAGTAAAAGTAAGTGGTATGCCTTTAATAGACGGAGGGTCAATGTACGGAATTTTATATTTCCTGGTGAAGAGGACAAGATCTGTTTTTTGGGGTTGACCCCCAATCCACACTGATCTGCCCATCTTGTTAGCATATTTAGAGCATTTTGTAAGAGATCTCTTAAGGTGTTTGGGTGCTTTCCTGAGACTGCAATAGCAACATCGTCCGCATAAGCAATCACCTTGTAGCGTTCTGCGTCTAGAGAAACTAGTAGTTCGTTCACTACCAAGTTCCATAGAAGGGGGGAAAGAACCCCTCCTTGCGGCGTGCCTCTGCTGACAGATCTTCTTGTAGAGAATTCGCCCAGTTTTGAATTTATAATCCTGCTAGTGAGCATCTGATTAATTAATTCCCGGAGCGAACTCTCCACCTCCAGAGATGACAGTGCCGCTGCGATTGCAGATGCGTCGACATTATTAAATGCTCCTTCTATATCGAGAAAAGCAACCATAGTGTACTCCTTGTATTGAAGGGAATGTTCGATAGTACGAACTAAAGTGTGTAGAGCTGTCTCTACCGATTTCCCTTTGCAGTACGCGTGCAAGTTGAGCGGGAGCGTTGAGAGGGATATCGGGAAAATGAGTATCCAATAGCAAGTTGAGCGATTCTTCGCACGAATTAGTCCAGGAGCCGTCAGAGTTCTTCAGGCAACTTGGCATGCTAGGATTTGTTGAGAGGATTTTCCTCAGTCTAGATACTTCTGAGGTTTCTTCTATGTTACTACAGAAGGATCTCCAGGAGGATCTTTTGCACTTCCTCAGTTCTTTCTTATATGTTTTTAGGGACTCTTTATATAAGTTCCAGTCTGAGGACTTCATAGTGCTTTTTGCACGATTGAAGATTTTCCTACAATCTTTTCTGAGCGTCTCCAGCCCTGAGACCCACCAATGTGGTTTCCTCTTGCCCCTTACTTGTATGAGTGGACAGGAGATTTCCATTGATTTATTCAAGGCTGAAGTGAAAACTGAGACTTTATCGTCAAGTTCATTAGTGCTGGTTGGAGGAATAAAGAGTTCGGGTTTGATAAAACTTTCAAGAGAATTCCTATATTTAGCCCAATCAGTTTTCCTATAATTACGAAACTTTAGCGGCTTAGGGGCTTCATCATTTATACTGAATTGGATGTATCTATGATCAGAAAAAGAGTGTTCATTTGATACTTTCCAATTCATAATTAAGTTTTGAATGTTATCAGAGACAAGGGTGATATCTAGGACCTCTTGTCGATTTTTAGTAACGAATGTTGGTTCATTTCCTACGTTACTTACTATAAGGTTAGTGTTTAAGATATAATCAAAAAGAGACTCACCTCTGTCGTTGATGTCAGTGCTACCCCACACTGTATGATGTGCGTTAGCGTCACTGCCAATAATGAGGCTGATTTTCTGCCGTGCTGCTTCAGCGATTACTCTTTCCAGTGTGTTACCGGGCAGAGGGCCAAGGTGGTCGTGGCCGAGATATGCCGACACTAGCCAATAATTTCCTTTGGCTGTCTCCAGCCTAGCTGTCGTTGTATCTCTATCACTGAAATTAGGGAGTAAATTTATATTAATGATACTTTTCACTAAGATGCAAGACCTAGGTTCACCTTTATCAGTTGCATAGAGTGTGTAGTAGCCAGGAGTCCTCATCTTTTTTATATATCTTCAGGGTGATCGTCTCATACCCATACCGAATCACACCTTTGGTCTGAGTCAGAGGGGCAAGGGACTCCTTATTGACCACGATGATCGCGCTCCTATGAGAGCCCTTTACTTCCTCTAATTTCGCGACTTTCCAGTTGTGAGTCGGCAGTTTCGGGTTACTAATCTTGATTATTCGGAGAATAATCTCCGGGAGGTCAGGTTCAGCTGGGATCCAAGTACGAGCTCTTGGTCTGCACGGGATATCCTGCTTAGCAACAACCTCGAGTCTTGCACCTGGCCATACTTCCCCCAATCTACCGACAGCAAGCTTGTAGAGATCATATGACCTCTGATCGTCGCACACAACAAGCTTGACGTGACCCTGATGCCAACCCCAATCGCTAGTGATAGGTGGTGGTCCGGGATTCTCCGTCATGACATCTAGGAAGTCAATTAGGAGTTTCCTTTTTACCATCTGCCAATGTTCCGGGGATATTGTGCCATCAATGTCGCTCCTGTCAATAACCGCAACCACGATTTTATTTTTGAGAACGTCACTGAAGGTTCTAAGGGGTGTGCTGGTGTTTAGCACACGAGGCCTTTTGGGCAACGGAACATTCTCCTCTAATGACCGTTCGCGTTTTGACGTTAAGCCGTCATTGTTCTTAGCATTCGCGATAATGCTTTTTGCCCACTTCACTTTGGCATCCTGCTCCGATTCACCCTGGACCCCCGGTGTTGAGCCAGAGGTCTTCAGGATCCTCGCAGCATAACGCCTTTGATTATAGGCCTTACGGGAGGGCTTAGACTTTCGCGTGTCCTTACGCGAGGAACCCGACAGAGAGCTCCCCCCGACCGCGCCGGGGCCATTATCCACAGCCCTTGCACCGCCGGGAGGGGCTCCCTGTCGGGTTGCCTTGTCGAGAGGTTTACTCTCTTTAGAAGAGGAGGAGCCATTATCCACAACTCTTCCTCTCCTGAAATTAGGTATTTCTACCTTCCTACTTCCGTCCTGGCTTGCACCAGCAGAGGGGCCAGGGTTGACCCCAACCTCCCTGCTGATACACAACACAGGACTAACGGCGGACAGTGTTGACACCATACCGCCGCCCGGTTTAGAAGAAGAACCGGTCTCACCAACATCCTTTGTTTTTTTGTTTGTTTTGTTCATTGTTGTTCCCACGAGTGGCGAAGAAAGGGTGGTCCGTCTGTGCAGAGATTCGCATACACAGATAAGGCTAGTTAATTCGGAGGTCGCCAGGTATCCGAATACTCCGTTAGCGACTGAGCTATTTTTGAATTGGGCCCTCAGCCTGGCCGATCATCGGCACGGGTCGTATGACAACTTAGATCCAGCCCAATATGGGGGTATGGGAGGGGGAAGGAGAGGTAGGGCAGGGAACGACAGACAGCGTTAACACCATACTGTCGGAGGAAGGAAAGAGAAGGGAATTCGTCGGACAGCAATTAGCCATACCGACGAGATCAGGGAGAAGACAGCTAGTTAGCCAAACTTCACGACCCGATCAGGTAGGGGGATAGGGACTAGGTTACGACAGTATTAGCCGTCGAGGGAGAGGAAAGGATCAGAGGAGGGGTATTGGGAAGAGGAGCGCCCTTTGGTTTCAGGACTCATCTAGAGATATAGACTCGAGAATCATTGACCTTACTCAGCTTCTACAACTCGGCAAGTTTGACGCTCAGGTAGAAGCACGTTGGGGTTGGTTCCACAAAAAATTTAAAATAATTCAAAAATGTGAAATAATTTTATAAATTTCACGTAAAAACTCATACAGGTAATCAGAAAATTGCACGTGAGATAACTTAAATTTCAAGTGTATTTACGAATTTCACGGTAAATTAATAAAATTCACGTGAAATGCATAAAATTCACGTGGAATTTATAAAATTCACGTGAAGTTCATAAAATTTAAGTTGTATTCATGAAATTCACCTGAAATTTATAGAATTTAGAAAATTCAAAAACACAGCACAAAAATATACTTCCACTTGAATTTTATGAATTTTACGTAAATTTTTTAAATTCCGCTTGAATTTTATGAATTTCACGCGAATTTTATGAATTTCCAATGAATTTTATAAATTCCACTTGAATTTTATTATTTCCACTTGAAGTTTACAAATTCCACGAAAGAATTTAAATACATAATACGATTTTTACACGTGAGGTAACAAAAATATGATTCTACGTGAATTTTATAACTGTCACGTGATTCTTTTTAGACCATAAAAAGAAGCTATTTTAATTTTATAAAAAAGTGAAGAGTGCACATTTTCCCCGCACAGAACTAAAAAAAATATGAGCTATGAAGAGTTATCACCCTGTTTCTGATTTTGTTCACTTTGGTGTTGGCTTGGTACCCGATGCTCTTCTTTCGCTTTTTTGTATACACACTATACTCTTTTAAAGCAATATGTTCTAAAACGGCTACTTATGAGGTTATGACAGTCAATTTGTTTTATGGCGTTTTCGATTGGCAATCTAAAAGCAGAAAAAATCATTCTGAATGCGTTAAACTTGGTAAAAGTTAAAGTTCTGATTCTGAACAAGTAGGGAATTTGTCTAAAACGAATTCCGGATTGCCAATTGAAAACGCCATTATTGTGTTTATTTCGTCGTGTATATTTTTCAAAGCATTTGTTTGGCATGTCGCTAATGAGAACAAAAAGTTCAAATATAAGTTTACTATTTGAACTGTGCCTGTTTTGGTTTATTAAAACTAGATATATCATTTTGGGTTCATGATAACGTTCCAGTTTTGACAGCTCACTCATTCGGTTTGCTGCTTGCCGAAGGATTGGAACAAGTGGGCAGTAATTTTTTTTAAAGATGATAAAATATTTTCGAAGGTAGGAGCTGAATCTCCAGAATAGCAATTTTGTTTACTACTGTTGCAAGATAACAAAGATTATGTATATTGCTAGTAGTCGATCGCCTTTGGTAAAATTCTTCATATTTTTGTATTTTAAAAATTTACTATTCATCAATCATCTGCATTCAGTTGGGATGAGCTCCAACCAAGCTATCTTCCCTTAAATCCTCAACACTGTCAACACTCAAACTAGCGCATCTTTCAACACGGCCAATTTGGTCGACACCTTAGTTTTTCGTATCTTTGATAAACTTTCTAACATTTTTGTTGCGGCACACCTTTTTCCAATAAGCCTTGCTGTTTTTGAAATGATTAAACGATTTTTTCACCTCTTGACAGCTATTTATTTTGTTAAATAATTTTTTTTGACACTTATGTCCTTTGATCAACAAGACATTTGTTTAAAAGCAAAAAGCTGCTAAATGGCTCTAAGGAACATTTATTTTCTCAAATAAGGCCTTTTTAAATTAAAGCATATAGTTGAAATATTAAGTAAAGCTCGTTCAAGGTTTTGTTATAAATTGTAATAGAGCATATTAATAGAGCAACAAGCTTTATAAGCCTATAGAGCTTGAAGTTGTTCTAAAACTCAAATATAGAGCATTTGATTAAAAAGAAAATGTCAGATGCTACAACGGAGTATAAAATAGAGCAATAGTCTCCGAGTACACTCCTTTAACACTTTTTTAGAACATATTAAAAACTCAAAGCTACGAGAGTGTTACTTGGGATGTCTGTGTGTGCGTGTGTACGTACGTTCGTATGTTCATACGTTCGTACATTCGTACGTCCGTAGGTCCGTACGTTCTGGTACCATTTTTCGTCGTCGATATCTCAAGAACGAGTAGAGATATCGACTTTAAATAAATTTTGTTTTACAGATAATAACTTCGAAAGAAGCTGAGAGGGCGTTTATTAATATTCAATCAGTTGTTTTTTACTATAGCAGATTAAAAAATTAGCGAAAATTTTGGTTGTGCTCAAATATCTCACGAACAAATAATGCTATTGACTTGAAATAAATTTTATTCCACACATTATGACGTCATACAAATTTGATAAGAATTTGGAAAAGAATCAATATACCGTTATTTTTTAAAATCAAAAAAAAACTAAAAAAAAAAATTTTATAACTCGAATATCCTTAGATGGAAAAACGATATTAACTTTAAAATTATTTTATTTTACGAAAAATGTTGTTTTTGACTACTGGTGAAAATTTCGACAAAATTCAATGGACAGTTTTTTTTACAAAAAATTAAAAACTACAAAATTTTACCAAAAATTGGTATAAATTGTCTTTCGACTCAAATTTCTCAAAAACAGGTAACGATATTGACTTCTTGTTTGTTTTATTTTCTACATAACATAATTGTTAGCAACTCATAAAATTTTGACAAATATTGAATGGGCAGTTTTTTTAACAAAAAATCAAAAACTGTTAAAAATTCTAAAGAAAAGAGTTACAATATTGTATTTCAGCTCGAATATCCTGAGAACGAACAACGATTGTGCCTTCTAAAATATTTTATTTTATGCATAGTGCAATTTTTTATGAAAGGTTAAATTTTGACAAATATCTAATTGACAGTTTTTGACAAAAAATATAAAAAAACAATTGAAGAGACACAAGCAAACTGAAGGTGAGGAATAGGCCTATATATTTTATATATTATCTTTATACCTCGTTAAAAAAACGCATGGAAGTTTACCTCCTGGGTCACGTGAAAACAACTTATGCATCAACAATCTCTATAATTATTATCTCTATAATTATAATCTCTATATTATTAACATAGTTCTTACATAAAACAAAACAAAAATCAGATTTTGTCCATCGCAGACCACGTCTTAAAGCTCAACCACTTCAGTTTAAGTGCAAGCAGTGTGAGTCTTAAAAAACACATAACAGATGAGAGAAAATTGGATGCATATGAAAGCTATTTTATACAGAGAGATAGCAATGCTATCAATGTTGATAACGCTTTGTATATAAAAACTATAGTACTATCATGGTGGAAGTCGAATGGGGCGACATCTAATTTACCTATGCAACCCTTACTCTTTTTTTTTTGCGGAGAGCTTATGGAGGTTTTAAATGATATTTATTGATATTTTTTGGATGCAATAATCCAAAAAATAGTCTCCTCTTGCTCCTACCACCCATTTTCGACGCTTAAAGACTCCCCAAATCGAATTTTACACCTCACATTTTGCAGCGCCACCACCAGGACCTCTGCAACCCTAAAAAAAACTCGCCATGATAGTACTATAGTTTTCATATACAAAGGATAACGGCAACATTTCGTCGAACCTCTTTTCTCTCATCTGATTATAAACAAACCAAGAAGATGACACCGATTCGATCAGTCGTGATGCTGATGATGGACTGCATGCAGTCCGAAATGCATTCAGGTACGTGTTTTTAATCGTTCGTTCGTTTTGTTTTTGTTTTCATATTTAATCGTCTTGTTAATCAAAAATTTATGCGAGGGTGCGGAAAAAACATAAAGTGTAAAAACAATAAGGTGTATAAATATTTGTTAATAACACAGGCCTACAGTGGTTTTGGTGCCCCCAAAATTAAAACTGTTTCTTAGAGTATTAGGTCCCTGGTTTCTAACTGTATACTTACTTTTTTGATCCTACGTGTAGTTTTTGAGATACAGCATATGTGCAAATAATACAAATTTATGGATTTTTTCAATAGTTTTTAAGAATATATTTCTTATTCTGCATGAAGAAAGCTTCTTTTTAAAGATATTCTTGCATGAGTGTCCTTAAGGCAATCTCGCTTGATGCTCCAGCAGTAATCAGCCATCATGTGTTCATCCCATCGACCTATGGAAAATAGGTACCATGACTTTTAAGTCTTGGTGAAACCGCTCTCCTTGTTCCTCGCTATATGAGCCTAGATTTTCGAGAAATCTGTGCAAATGACTGTGGAGGTAATGGACCTTGACGCCCATATTACACCCAAGCCTTTTAAAACTTTCCAGCAAGTCCAGCACTAAGTCTTTTCCCAAAAAATTGCTTACAATATTTACAAGGGCTAACCAGGCTGCAGATTCTAAGTTATTCATTGAATGCACGACATTTTTGTCTTTCATCAAAAGCCTTATTTGCGGTCCATCAAATATGCCAGCTTTAAGCTTTTCCATACTTAAACCAGGAAATTTTTTTGATATATAAATAAAACAAGACCCAGTTTTATCTAAAGCTTTTATGAATTGTTTCATTAATCCTAGTTTTATATGCAATGGAGGCAATATTATTTTTTCTCTCCGGTGGATCTTGATGAATAAAAAGTGGTTTATCTATTTTATGTGGCACAGGCCTTTTAGTAGACGACAGGTCAGGATAGGTCATTTTCTTTCGATTAACACCACGCAATTTAACACAACAAAAATAGCAATCGTCAATGTGATTTCTCGGTTCACTCCAAATCATAGGCAAACGGTACTTTAAATGGCCTCGTTTTCCATTCACCCACTGTTTTAAATGTTCAACACAAAATTTGCATACACTAGTTGGTATCCAAGGCTTGACAATGTTCTTAATTTTTAAGTTAAAGTAGTCAAAATACGCCTTTTTTACAAAATTAGATATAGGTTTTTTACATTTTTTCTTTATGAACTCGCCACAAATATAGCAAAATGAGTTTGGATCATTTAAGCATCTTCTCCTTGAAGATGCCATTTCAAAAACTTTTATTTAACCCGTCCTAAGTAAATAAAATTACATTAATAACAACGAAACTTTTTTACGTTTGTTAAATAAATGTAAGCACGTATTAAAAAAAACTGTACGTAGTATTAACAAATATTTATACACCTTATTGTTTTTACACTTTATGTTTTTTCCGCACCCTCGCATAAATTTTTGATTAACAAGACGATTAAATATGAAAACAAAAACAAAACGAACGAACGATTAAAAACACGTACCTGAATGCATTTCGGACTGCATTCAGTCCATCATCAGCATCACGACTGATCGAATCGGGGTCATCTTCTTGGTTTGTTTATACTTTATAATCAGATGAGAGAAAAGAGGTTCGACGAAATGTTGCCGTTAAATCTCTTTAAATAATTAAAATGCTTTTCAATCTTAAAATAATGATTGTTTGAATTTAACAGCTAAAGTTTGTTTCGCAGAAAATTTGGTTATTTGAAAAAAAAAAACTAAATATAAAGTTTTCAAAATCACAAATGGGAAGTTATCAGTGTGGGTCACACCCAGTCTCTTTTTCTTTTTTCTTTTGGTCGGCTATCTGGCGTGGCAATCTAGAATATTCCATAGGTGTGTTTGATTTAGTTCATCTATGGGTTTCCACAAGTTTTCGACCGGTTTTATATAAAACTTGTAGTTTATGAAAACCTGAAGCTACAAAAAATGTATGCGAAAACTTGTGTTTTCGATTAGGTTTTCATCGAAAACCGATGTTTTGGCGAAAACCGTGTTTTCGGCTTGGTGTGAATACCGTATAAAGCAGCAGAATATAGAACAACTTGTCAAAATGAGAGTATTGAGTATTTTAATTTTGGCAGCTGCTGACAAAAAATAGAGGGAGTAAGGGGGATAGGTGAGCCATCTGATGGTGTCATGGTTTTTTGCATGGGTCGATTTTTTGATATAATATATCATGTTATATATATTATGTAGAAGTATAGATATAGGTATATTATTTTGAATTATCAAAAAATTTCATATATCCTTCGTATATGAAAAGCATAGTACTATTATGGCGAGTATTTTTAAATGTTGCCCCGACCCTTGTGGTAGCGCTGCAAAATTTTAGGTGTAGAATTCGATTCGGAGTCTTGAAGCGTCGGAAATTGATGGTAGGGGCAAGAGGAGACTATTTTTTGGATTATTGCATTTAAAAAATATCAATAAATATCAATTAAAACCTCCATAAGCTCTCCGCAAAAAAAAGAGTTATGGTTGCCCCCACTTTTTAGATGTCGCCCCATTCGACTTCCACCATGATTTATTTTATTTATTTATTTATTTTATTTGAAATGCCCTATGAGACGAAATCTCGCAATAGGCTGTATGTTAACATAAAGTTTTTTTTACAGAAATGTTAATTTTTTGATATAAAGTAGATATTAAAATGTGTGTACTACAATATATATATTGGCAAGTACAACTATAATGAGAAAACAAAAATGGAAAAAAAGTAAAAATTACGCATTATAACAATGAAAGAATTACAACAATGAAACTCAAACAAGTGCAAGATAAATCATTTAGTATTGAACATTGTACATGTAAATATAAAAAGAGAAATGAGTACAAAAGAAAAAGAAAGTTATTTGCATTAGACACCTTTAACATTGCTTTTATTCTGATTTGTATTTGCTAAGAAGCTTTCTTTTAACCTGGGCTTTAAATTTTACAATATCACTATTTTGTTTGATTTCGTTAGGATGATTTGATTTCATTCCGAAACTTGTCGTGTGGGTTGTGGCTTGATGGATGTTATTTCCACTTCTCACTTGGTGGTTATGATGGCTACTTCTTGAAGATAATTCGGTGTTAGAAAATACTGTTGAATGTGCAATTTTGTGCATGTGGAGCACCATGTTCATTTCTGCTTCATCCTTAACCATTAGAATTTGGAGCTGGTTATAAATCCAACGAGTGTTTGTATACCATCCAAATCCGAACAAATTTTTTAATGCTTTATTTTGTGCAACTTGTAAACTTTGAATCATGTTGTGAACTGCTGTACCCCATACATTAATTCCGTACGTCAGATGACTATGAAAAAGAGCAAAGTACATTTGTGTTTTTAGACTTTCAGGTACGTTACTACGAATTCGACCGAAAACGCCAGCTAGGGATGAAAGTTTCTTCGATAGTTTTGATATGTGGTATTTCCAGTTTAGTGATGAGTCCACCCAAAGTCCAAGATATTTAAACTGACTAACTTGTTCCACAGTTGAGCCTTGGTAGACAATGTTAAGTGGTGTATACGATTTACTGAAGACGATATATTTGGTTTTTTTGGCGTTAACACATAGTTTTTGGGCATTCATCCAAGATTGAATCTTATCAAGATCATTATTCATCTGTTCTTCGAGTTCAGTAGCGGATCGTGCAGAATACATGAGACCGATGTCATCTGCAAATAATACTGGATGTCCATTTTGAATCAAGTTTGTAAGATCTCGGATGTATAGACAAAAAAGTGTTGGTCCAAGTACACTACCTTGTGGTACCCCCATCTCAACTGGTTGCTTGTGGCTTGTACATCCGTCCAAACTTATGTACTGATATCGATTTTCGAGGTAAGATTTGAACCAGTTAAATGAAAAACCTCTTACTCCTAGAGCAAAAAGCTTTCGTAGCAGGATTTTATGGTTGACGGTGTCGAAGGCTTTTGACAAGTCTATGAAAAGTGCGCTGGCAAGGTTGCGATTGTCTTTATTACTTTGAAGGTGTGATATCATGTCTACCAGTGCTGTTTTTGTGTCTAATTTTTTCCGGAAACCATATTGTGTTGTGCTTGACAGTTTATTTCGCTCGATATATTTAAGTAATTGGTTGTTAATGACTTTTTCGATAATCTTCGATAAGATTGGTAAAATTGAGATGGGGCGATAATTGTTGTTGTCTTCAACATCGCCATTCTTAAAGATAGGGATAACTCGGGCTGTTTTCATCATACTTGGAACGTAGCCAACTTTGAAAGATTTGTTGATAAGTGTTGTAATCGGAACACACAACTCTTCTTTGCAATTCTTAATTATTTCGGTAGAGAGATTATTAATGTCCTTTGCTTTTGATGGGTTCAATCCAGAAATTACATTTTTGATTTCACCAGGTGATGTCGGTTCGATTACAAAACTTTCTAGTTGCCTTTGAATTGGAAAGACGATATTTTCAGATGCGCATTTTGAGATGATTGTTTTGTCTATGCTAGAGAAGAATTTGTTTAGTTCATTGATTTTATCAAGTTTTTCTTTCCCTGAGTAATTTTTCAGCAATGGACAATCCGTATTCTTCTTGGGTTTATTGTATAATAAACTATTTATACTCTCCCAGGTTTTTCTTTTGTCAGTTAAGGATTTTTCAAATTGATTCCCAAAATAATCTTTCTTCGTTTGTCGCTTTCGAATTGTCACTTGTGATGAGAAATTTATAATATATTTATGTATTTAATGAAAAGCACCACTTAAAAAAAAAGCATCATTAAAAAAATATATATATATATATTGTCACAGGTATAAATATTTGTGATAAAATTTACAAATTTATTTTACCAATCCTGGCTGTGCTATGGTTGAAATCCAAGTGGACGAGAAAACAATAATTTATAATTCAATAGCAAAAGTCACTCAAAACTACAACCCACTGCAACTGTGGCTTTCCAGTGTACTCTCTCAAATTATTATAAAGTTAAAAGTACCGCTTGTAAAAGAAAGAAATTCTAAGTCACTCAAAGTATTAAACCGCAAGTACAGTGGAGTTGTAGATTGATTTACAATGACAAATTTTAATTAATGAATACGTGAATGAATGAATGATTGAATGAATTAATTTAATGTAAGTATGTAAACAATTCAAAGTAAGTATTTAAAAAATTAAAAAAAAATAAGGATTAGATTTGAATAGTATAGCATTTCAATTAATTAAACAATATATAAATTCAAATGTAAATATAAATAGCAAATGATACAATTGAATAGTCCAAAACAACTTGGTTTCTGAGATATTTGTAGTGTCGCTCAATATACATATTATTTGGATCCTTACACAATTTGCTAAACTATTTATCTTTCTCTTTAATCAAGGATAATAATTCGTTACTTATCCATTCAACGCTGCAGTCAGATCTTTGTTTCTTTGTTTTTACTTTTGTGGATGTGCTTTTGATGTAAGTATTTATTTTGCTTATTAAGTTTGTGTACATGTCTTCACATGGTACATTTGCATTTAATATAATTGGATTATCCTTAAGTTTCTGCTTTAGTTTATTAGGATCGGTAACATGATAGTATTTTTGATTTGGATTCGAAGTACAAGGCTTTCTCTGAGACCCGGGAATTTCCATGTCAATAATAATAACATTGTGATCTACTAGATCAAGCTTAGCATGATGTGCAACGATGCTATAAGTCGGGTTCTTTACAAAAAGAGGATCGATATTAGAATTTATATGATAGTACTATGTTTTCCATATACGAAGGTATATCTTGTTGGGACTGATTCCCTGACCGATTGGTGAACTGTTTGTTCTCAGTTTCAAATGTTTTTAAATAAAATTCCGAGAAAATTACTGTTGGGAAAATCATCCATCGTCTGCTTCCGAAAGCGAAGATGAAGAAGAAGAAGAATTGTTGGCGATTGAGAGAAGACAGTGTCCACGGGTTGGAATCGAAAAATGGGACGACCATGATTTTATCTACCGATTTCGAATTTCAAAACGTACGACAATTTTGCTCCTGGAATTGATAAAGGGTAGTTTGCCTTGCATTGAAACAAGATACGCAGTGAAATATCTTGAATATTCCCTAGTTAAAATTATGCTAACTCCCATAATATGAACAGATCGCGCGAATTACGACCGATTACACAATTATTGATTGTACTGAGGTATTATGATGCACTCGGGTCAATCCAATTGGCCATTGCTATTTTATTGGCGTAAGTATTTCAACAGTGCATCGTGTTTTGAAGCGGGTGTCAAATGCAATTGATAACCTTGCATCCCAGTTTGCATGCCCGAAACACGATGAGAATGGTTAGAAACAGCAAAAGAATTTTATGATATAGCCAAATTTCCAAAAACCTTCGGGACAATAGATTGCACCCATGTAAGAATCCAATCGCCTGCTGGAAATGATGTAGAGCTTTTTAAAAAATCGCAAGGGCTATAAACGCTTAGACCATGGCATCTACAGACCTAAAAATAATAGATATCATTGCTCGTTGGCAGGTACGATCTACTGACTAAACAAATAAAAGTTATGCCCCTGATTTTGTAACGTAAACATTTTTAATATACATAAATTCATCTTACAGAAAGTCTGTAACGAAATCTAAATAAATTCCTATTACAGAAATCTCTACAGAAATGCACCACGTTGGGCGCCATCTGCAATGAAACTTAAATATTCCTACAGAAATCTCTACAGAAATGCCCCACGTTGGGCGCTATCTGTAACGTATACCAAAATTTATATAAATATTATATTCCTACAAAAATCTCTACTGAAACTTGATTATATGTATGTACATATGTGTGTAGCTTTATAGGAAGTTGTAAAAAACATCATCGGTTTGTTTATTTTTTTAAGTGTACTACTTGTACATAGAATGTCAGTTTATTAGACTTGACCATTCTTTATTCCCTCAATTTCATTGAATTTTTGTGAACAACAACAACAACTTAAAGGCACTACCACCAATTGTTTTTTATAAATTAATTTTCTTATTAATTCATTTATATTTTTTTATTTGTTTGGAATTTTTTTGAAATTCGAATAGTAAGTTGGGCAAAATCGGGCAAATGTACGTAAGGGTAGGAGGTTTATTTTTTAATTCGATAGGTTTTTAATGTAAGTACATACTATCTATAGTATATTTATATTTGATTTCAATACACGTAAAGTAAAACTTTACTTTAAAACCATTTGCTATTTTTTGTTATCTAAACTAATAATTACTTTAATTTGCTATTTTGTTTTAACTAAACTGAAAGTTACATTTATTTACTAATTTGTTCTAAATAAATAAAAGTTCCAAACATATTTAATTTTATATGCCAACTAAATCTTAAATATCAAAAAAAACAACCACCTTAATTTAATAACAAAATGTATAATGAAATTGTCACTTTATTTGAAATTTAAAAATTAATAGTATTTTCCAGCCAGGCAGACGACATTAATGTCATGCCTGTATTTTTATCAAATGTATTTTTTATTCAATGTAATATTTTTGGAAAAATAAACTTCTATTCTTCTAACTATTTAACCCATGTTAACTATATTTATGTACGAGTATGTAAAAATTCTTAAAAAAATATTTAAAAAGCTATGTTTAAGAGTCAAAAATTGAAAAAAAAATGTTTTTTAAGTAATTCACCAAACATCAGGATATTAACCGTTTTAAAAAGGAAAAACTATGTCTTTTGAAAAGTACCAAAAAAAAAATAGTTATCAGAAAATTTTAATGCAATTTTATTGATTGATTTTATTGATACAAGTACCAACTTATCTTTTTTTAAGTCAATTTTCATATTTTTTTATAGGGTTGGTCTAAAAAAAAAACGTTATTTTTGCTGCACCCCATCTTTGGGACCATTTTTTCACAACCTATTGATGGTCTCTGAATTTTTTTAGTATAGTATAAAATGAGGAACAATTGGTGGCTTCAATTTTTTTCAAAAGAGAAATTATATTTTTGAAAGTTAAGCTACAATCCAAAATTAGAGTACTTTTTAGGACGTGCTGGACGTAAAAATTAAGCACCAAACTAAAATTCACCTTTGTCTGAATTTTTTCGAAGTCAAGGTCTAATTTTCCTGGAGTAGATAATAATTCTAACAAAATTGCCAAAAATTGTCCATGTTTTGTGCCTTCAGTAGCCATACTTAACAATTCCAAGGTTCTAAATCTATGCTTTGCAACGGAATCTGAACTACATGTAATTGTAAGTAGGTATTGTTCCATTCCTTGATATAACAAAGTAAGTTATCGATAAACTATTGTTTGTTATCATTCAAACGTTAATCAGTAGTCATGTAATACCAGGATAACTCTAAACTTGGCTCTACTCCTATACCATTTTAATGTATCTGTTCACATTTTTCTTCCAAGATCTCGGGGTGCATATTTCTGAATGCATTGGAGTTATTTATTTTATTGAAAGATCTTAGATTGGATACCTATTTGAAATCAAGTCGCATTTTATTATGTTTGTTGTTCAAAACTTAAAATTTATTCAATTTTTTTAAATATAACAAATAATAATAATACGATTCACAGACAGTTAAAAGCTAAATCCTACCTCTAAAATTATATAATAATAAAATGAATGGATATATCAGTCTCCTTCAATGTTTAAATATTACAAGAAAAATTGAACATAAATACCGACTCTCAAAATCTTGCAAGCAAGTTATGTAGGTACCTATTAACATTTTTTTTCAAAGATTTCGAATTTTAACTATCAAAAAAGCAATTATATAGGCACCTACATGCCAAAGTAATTTGGAAAGTAAATTTGACGTTGGAAAACTATTTCATTGAGTGAAAAATAGGAAGGGATTTGCCAAGGTCATGCCATGCGTAGGTATTTGAGTTAAATTTCTTACAGGATTTTATGTGTTGGATAGGTGATTGAATTGAAGCTTTCATTTCTTTATTGTACCTACCTACCTCGGTAGGAAGTTAATAATTTTGTTGTTCAAAAAAATAAAATTGAAATATCGATCAAATTTTACATAAATGACGCAATAAAAAAAATTAAGCATTTAAATTGCCCGCCAAATCAATCAAACCTTGCAAAACAAAATTAATCCTCAACATCAAAACAAATAAACACAAAATACAAAACTAAATCAATGCCAATGCGAGCACACAAAACATATAGTACCTTCAGCTATAGATGTATATTTTTTTGCTCGCACAGCATAATAAAGCACAAAAAAAGGCATAAAAACAACACAGTATAGCCCTTTCTCGTTCTTATTCATAGTCCATTTCGTAGTCTAAAATTTGAAGGAATTCTTCCATTTTTAGTCTCCAATCTCAAGAAATGTCTCCATTTCTCAGACTCCAACCTCAAAGAATCTCTCCACGAGAACATTACATTCAAAATAACTAGATGTCGTTACGTTCATTTTTCACCATGAGAGTACTATAGATTTCATATACAAAGATAATACTTTGTATATGAAAACTATAGTACTCTCATGGCGGGTTTTTTTTAGGGTTGCCCGGATCCTGGTGGTGGCGCTGCAAAATGTGAGGTGTAATATTCGATTTGGTGAGTCTTTAAGCGTCGAAAATTGGTGGTAGGAGCAAGAGGAGACTATTTTTTGGATAATTGCATCCAAAAAATATCAATAAATATCATTTAAAACCTCCATAAGCTCTCCGCAAAAAAAAGGAGTAAGGGTTGCAGGCATACTTTAGATGTCGCCCCATTCGACTTCCACCATGATATAGTAGTATAGAATATCTGTAAAACATGAAAATCGGGTGTGCGAAGTTATACCCCCTTTTTTCGATTTGTATTTTTTGAAAGTTGTTCCAGGTTGTTCCAGGTTGTTCCCGGTTTGTTCCGGATTGTTCCAAATTTTTTTTTGAAAAATATTCAAAAATAGGGGTTTTAAATCCCAAAAACCATTTTTGACCTATCGAAATTTTGAAAGATGTTCCAGAATGTTCTAGTTGTTCTGAACATTGTTTCAAATTTTTGGACTCCTATGTTCAAAATTTCAGAAGTTATAAGCAAAATTCTAGGCCCCCTTTTTTCGAAATTCTACCTTTTTTCATTTTTTTTCGCTTCTAATATTTGTTCTAAACATTGTTCCAAAATATTAAAGTTCTAAAATGTATATCTTTAAAGATATGGCCTTCTAATTTTTTTTTTAATCCAAGAAACATTTTCCCAATATTTTATTTTTTTTTTCAAAAACCTTTGATTTTGAATACTTGATTTGAGGTACATGTGCTGAACAAATATTCTTTTTGTACAATCATAATATCAGTTTGAAAATAATTTTTTTAAAAACATCTTTAAATTTTTAAATTTTCAAAAAATTGCATTGGCTCCCCCTCTTCAAAAATCAAAAATCTGAAGGTTATTCCAAGTTAAACCTACAATTATCTGATATATAGCAAAAATTTGATCAAAAATATATAAAACTAAAGGTGCAATAAAAAAAACAAAAACATCCAATTTTATGCTCCCTTGATTATGAAACTTGATTTCTTTTCTTTTAGTAGCTATAAACAAATATGTAAAATTTCGTTTCTTTCGAATTTATTTTAATCATAGAAAATTTCAAAAAATTATCCCCATCGCTCCCTTTTCAAAAAAACCAAACTTAAAATATGTTCCAAATAGAAATTTTATCAAACCTTATTTTTCCAAAATGTCATTAAAAAATATCCATAATCAAAGATTTGACGGGTAAAAAACTATTTTTACGATATTAAATAAAAATCTTTATTAAGAAAATAAAATAAAATTCAAGAACAGAACAGAACAGACGAAAGTCGACTGATGATCGCTGCAACTGAGACTTATCTGGTTATGCTGTCCGATGTTTGTTGGCCGCATCGAAGATCGTCCAATGTTTATTTTAGCAGATTGATTTACTGATGCTCTTCGATGTGAAGTGGTGGTTGTTTATAGCATTGAAGATTGTCAAATGTTTATATTCAAAAATGCTATTGGATTTGGACCAATGTTTATCTCATACGAGTATTTCTCAGAATGCTATTAAAATTTAGGTGACGTCGTTGCTTCGGTTTCAAGTGGCTTGTGCAATAGATTAGGGTCAGGGTTAGAAGATGTACATAGATGTATATGTAACTCCCCCCTCCTTAAGATTGTTGTTTCTCCTGAAATAATTTATTCTATCTCAGCACAGAAATATAATTACAGTGCATAATATAATAATAGTTAGTTAAAAATAGTTTAAGTTTGATATTTTTCCGTGAATTATGTCAATATTATTTATATCTTCTAGTTTAATTTCTTTTTCAATTAAGAGATTAGATAAGTTTTCATACAATTTTGAATTCTCTAAATATAAAGATTGTTCTTCTATTTCATTGGAATTTTCAAAAGTTCTATTATCTATATAATAGTTATCTTACATTTCTCAAACTGAATTAATACATTATTTATAATTTTAATTTTTTTACTAACAATTTACTAAATATTTTGTCTTTTATTGATTAATTTAGTACAATTTCTTGTTCTTATACAGTTTATGTATATTTCCAATTTATTTAAATCTTCTTCTTTCGATATGTAGGTATTCTACATTTTCATTTTCAATTATGTATTGATCATTTATTTTTAATTCTTCTTTATTATTATAAGGTAAACTAGTTACAAAATATTGATTAAATTCTAACATTTCTTCTGGTATATCTATTATAAATATAATTTCTTGATCGTGTAACCCTGTAGTTATTTTTATATAGTTATGTGGTAATATCACAGTTTAAAAATGAAAACCACATTTGCTATTTTAATGTTTTATTAATTACCAAAACGAATTTTTAAACAAGGTTCCAATTTGAACATAAAAAGTCGACTGACTGAACTTAACTTAAAGACTAACTTACAAACTTGACTTACGATATACGCTTACGATAACATTAGATAGTTCTCTCCAGCATTATCTTCTACAGCAGATAATGTTGGAAAGAGAAATTTAAACATAGACGATAAATGATAACACTCTTGATGTTCGCTTTCCAGACAACAAGAAGTATAGCAAAAAGTGACCTCTTATACTAAGTGGGTAGGTTGATTACTTAGGGGAACCTAATAGCATTCAATATGTGACACCTCCCCCAATAAGTATTTTTGGTCTCCAAAAATTGAAACAATAAGTATAGTTATACAAACATAAAACTTTCCTCAATTACATTTTCCTTAAATAGTCGTTTTCTTGTATAGTTTTATTTATTTTTCCAAATTTATTTTTTTTTTAAACTTAGCTTAAGGTTTTTCTTATATATTTTTAAACTTCTAATCTCAATTTTAATTTATTTAAATATTTAATTATTTATTTTTTGTTCATTTAAAAATTTTAATTTTACATTTTTAACAAATTTTATTTCACAACATAGTTTTATTTACTTATATGTTTTGAATTCCAATTATATTTACTTGTAAATTTTATTTTCCAGAACAAAAAAAACAATTTTGACATTTTTTTTTTTTTATTTTACTCAGATAATTTGCTTTTTGTTTTTGTAACTACCCTTTTTTAACAAATTTTTAATTTAGTTACTTGACAATTTCAGTTTGTAATTTTGTTTTCATTTGTTTTCAATGTTATTTTTATTTATTTTTGGACACCTTCAAAACTATCCCTATTCTATGTCACTTTATTTTCTACTAAACGTAATCTAAATTCAACCAAACGTTAAAAAAAAAAACTACTTGCAACGTGTAAACTGAAAAGAAATCAAACAAACTTATATCAGTTGCAACTACAAGATGTCATCCCTGTCCTTTCTTTTTGTAAAATAATTTTCTGAGCGCACACCAAAACCAAAATGACATTTGACATTTTTGTTATTATTGTGAATGCCAAAGCTAGATCGAAATAAAAACAAAAACAATTGGAGGACGGAACGGAAATAATTGTTTCAAGAAAACAAGATGGACAACCGTTATAGTTTTGACCAAATTAAATTCTTTTTAAAGAAAAGAAATAAATTAGAAATTAAATATAACCATCGATAAGCTGAATAGAAAGGTACATAACTACCTACTCAACATTGAAGAGGAGAACAAAGAATAACAAGTTCTTTGCCTACATACAAAAAATGCTTATTATTGACACTGGAAATCAGAATACGAACCCGGAATTGGAGATAGATTTTTTTTCGATTTAACGTTCCATATATTTCCCATAAGAAAAAACCAGTAAAGAGCTCGAAAAACATTAATTTTACTAATAGAATTCATATGAACGGGCATAAATATTATGATTATAAAAGCATAATAAAATGTGTTTATTTGCAAATCAGGTGAAAAATATATAAAAAAAAAATAAATAATCCTTTGTAATTTGCTCTCAAAAACTTTAAACAAATCATATGTTTTTTTTTTTATTTTTACTTTTTTTGATTGTTTCTTTATTTATTTATATTGCTTATCGCACTAATTGTTATTATTTATCACGAATATGTGTTTTGATTATCAACTATGGTTGAGAATCAGTCACAAAGTTTAACAATTCAATCGAACCAAAATAGCTTCCATTTTTTTTTAAAGTATTTGTTGTTGTTTCCTTGCGATTTTTCACACTTTTTGAGGACAAATTACACATGATTATTTATGTTTTTTGATATATTTTCCACCTGATTTAGAAATAAACATATTTTATTATGGTTTTACAATCATAATATTAATACCCGTTCATATAAATTCTATTAGTAAAGTTATAATATTTCGAGCCCTTTTCTGGGTTTTTCTTATGGGAAATACATTGAACGTCAAATCGAAAAAAAATCTATCTATAAAAATCTATTGAATAGGCCAAATCAATTGGTTCTATCGTGTGTGTCCCGCTTGATATACGCTTAATATTATCCTAAGAAGAGAGAAGGTACTTGAAAGAACGCAGACCACTTTCAAAACAAGGGGCTCAAAAGTGTTTGTGCAAATACTTTAATACTTTTTTTTTTATTCCATCGGCACCGTTGGACGGAACAAAAAAAAGTCCTGGGCAATGTTTTTCAGACAGCCCATATGTCTGAACGACCCAATGAAGCTTCGAAATGGAAATGTATATGTTCCTTTAAAGCTGGAATAGGAGAAAAATGCAAACATATTGCGGCTTGTTTGATATATATTCAAAAGTAAGTACTGTTTGGCTGCTAAAGAACCAGAGGGCAAAGTTATATTAAACATTATGTAGCTATAGGTTAGGTTAGGTTAAGGTGGCTGCTGGACGATTTCCAACACACATAGACCAAAATTAGGTCCGTTGTGATACCACATGGATCAGTTGATCTACCTCACTCATTGAACCAGTTGGAGCTGCGAATGAAGCGTAGGAGACAAATAATGTCGGAGTTTATTAGATCACTGGGATCATCGAAAAAGAAATCTCCAAGGTGGAGTTATTGTCTTTGTGACAGGGCGGGGCAAGTGCAAAGAAGATGAGAGATCATCTCTTCTTCCTCTTCGTCCATACAACTCCTGCAAAAATCATTTGCAGGGGCTCCAAGTCGAATTGCATGCCTCCCTATTAAGCAGTGACCAGTTAAGACACTTATGACGTAGCCAATATGCAATCTACTAAGGGAGATCAATTGTTTGGAGCGTTTGGCACTAAGTCTAGGCCAAATTAGTTTAGTCGCTGCACAGGTGGTGATGTTGTTCCATCTGTAGTTTGCTCTCCCTATTGTATCTTGCTTCAGCATAAGCTTACAAGTAGCTAAAGGCATACCTACGCCAGCTTTGTGAGCTAGCAGAGGTAGCGTTGTTCCTCTTTTTGTAAGTTCGTCGGCTTTGCAATTTCCTGGAATGTCTCTGTGGCCCGGCACCCAGCAAAGGGTAATGTTGAACTGTTTGGCCATCTCCGTATGAGATGATCGACAGTTTAAGGCTGTTGATGAATTCGTAGAGACAGAGTCTAGGAATTTTAACGCAGCTTGGCTGTCAGAGAAGATGCGTATATCAGTTTTTGATAATCTGATTATTGAACCACTGTGAGGAGGCTTGAAGCCGTATGGCAGTGTTTGCAGCCGTTTGCTTACTGAAAAGGTCAAGCGGTAATAGATGGAACAGAACATCAAGTGAAGCGGAGGGGGTAGAGCGAAGTGCTCCACCCATACACATGCAGGCTGTTCGTTGGACTTTGCTGAGCTTATCACGATTTGTCGCTATGTCCAGCGCAGTCCACCATACCGCTACTCCGTATGTAAGGATCGGCCTTATAACCGAGATGTATAGCCAGTATGTAATGCGGGGCTGAAAACCCCATTTATTTCCAATGGCTTTTTTACAAGAGAACAAGGCTACTGTGGCCTTGTTTATTCTTTCTTGAATGTTCGGTTTCCAACTTAATTTCTTATCCAAAATAAGACCCAAGTATTTTGCCTGTTCTGAAAATTTAAGTGGAACACCGTTTATGTGGGGAGGGTCGATGGGTGGGATTTTGTATTTCCTGGTGAAGAGGATAAGATCGGTTTTATGTGGGTTAACACCTAGTCCACACTGATTTGCGCAATTGATGAGCTTATTTAAAGCGTTCAAGTGAACTGGGATGTTTTCCCGTCACTGCGATAGCAACATCGTCCGCATAGGCAAACACTTTGTATCCCTCTCCTTCTAGAGTGATTAGTAGTTCATTTATTACTAAGTTCCAGAGGAGAGGTGATAGGACACCGCCTTGCGGCGTACCTCTGCTGACACTCCTTTGTGTAGTAAAATCGCCCAGTTTTGAGTTAATAATCCTGCTTATCAGCATCTGATTTATCAAAGTACTGATCGATTTGTCTACCTTGAGAGATGTCAATACAAGTGTAGTTGCCGATGTGTCGACATGTTAAATTCTCCTTCTATATCTCTAGGGTGTACTCTTTTTGGTGGAGGGAACGTTCGATTGTACGTACTATACAGTGTAGAGCCGTTTCAACCGATTTCCCTTTATTGTAGGCATGTTGGGCCTTTGAGAGGAGGGACTAATCAATATTTGCCCTTAAGTGGATATCAATCAAACGTTCAAATGTCTTAAGAAGGAATGATGATAAGCTGATTGGTCTCAGATCTTTAGGGTTCACGTGACTGGATTTTCCAGCTTTTGGGATAAAAACAACTTTAACTTGTCTCCATGACAGTGGTATATATGCCAGTTTTAGACACCCTTTAAAGATATTTTCTAGGATGGACATTAGAAAATTTGCATTTTGTTGCAGTTCAGCCGGAATTATACCATCCGGACCTGCAGATTTGTAGGGTTTAAAGCTGTTAATAGCCCATTTGAGTTTTTCCCTGGTGACTAGATCTTGAGGAGGAGTTATTACATTGTCGCACAGACTTGGAGTAATATTTCTGATATTATTGGAGCTACCAGGGAAGTGAACATCTAGTAGCAGGTTGAGCGATTCTTCGCATGAGTTGGTCCAGAGGCCAGAGGCATGACTTGGTTTTTGGAGAGGATTTTACGTAGTCTGGATGCTTCAGAACAGTCTTCCACTGTGCTGCAGAAGTTTCTCCAGGACGACCGTTTGGTTTTCCTCAATTCTTTTTTGTATGTCTTCAGTGATTCTTTGTAAGAATCCCAGTCAGACGTATCTCTAGAAGCTTTTGCTTTATTAAAGAGTTTTCTGCATTCTTTTCGAAGTGGATCTAACCCAGAGTTCCACCAGTGAGGTTTCTTTTTACCCCTTATTTGTACAAGGGGACATGCAGTGTCTAGATATTTGTTTAGGGCTAGTGTTAGATTATTGACTTTGTCGTCAAGATCTTTGATATTAGTAGGAATATTAAAGAGTTCAGGTCTGACTAAACTGTTCAACATTCTCTCATATTTTGGCCAATCTGTTCTTTTTAGATTACGAAAGGAGGGTTAGCTAGAAGGATCATTTGTAAGACTGAATTGGATGTACCTGTGATCGGAAAAGGAGTGATCTTTGGATACTTTCCAGTTCAGAATATTATTGCTTATGAAATCTGAGAAGAGTTATATCTAGGACTTCTTGTCGGTTTTTAGTAATAAAAGTTGGTTCATTACCAACATTACTTATAAGTAGGATAGTGTTAAGAATATAATCGAAAAGAGACTCACCCCTGTCGTTTATATCAGTGCTACCCCAAACTGTATGGTGTGCGTTAGCATCACTTCCGATGATGAGGCCAATGTTAAGCCTTTGTGATTCAGCTACTAATCTCTCCAGGGTGTTGTCCGGGAGAGGGCCAAGATGGTCGTGGCCGAGATACGCCGACGCCAGCCAGAACGTTCCTTTGGCTGTTTCCAGTCTTGCAGCGGTGATATCTCTATCGCTGAAATTAGGGAGTAAAAATGCATTTAGGCTACTTTTGACTAATATGCAAGATATGGGTTCACCCTCACCTGATGCATATAGCAAGTAGTGGTTAGGAGTCCTGATTCCTCGAACAATGGATTTTACAATCCACGGTTCTTGAATCAGGACTATATCCTCATCGCTGCTGGAGAGGCGTATGAGGAGGGAGGCCGAAGCCTTTTTGGAGTGTTGGAGATTAATCTGAAGTATTTGCAGCATTTTTGCTACAATACTCCCGATCAATCTCCAACACTGTAATATCGGAGTCCTCAATTTCCGAGGATGACTCTAAGAGAGCATCCTCGTCTCCGATGGTGCAGTCTTCGGCCTCCATTTCGGATAAACCGTCGACGGAAAGAGCATCTGCTTCTGCCGAGGATGACCGAGATGCATCATCTTCCATTGAAGGAAAGGTGATCGATGCACCTCCTTAGCAGTCGCTTCAGCTTGTGTAGGGGGGATGGGGGGAGGAAGAAGGAGAGAGGGAGGGGGAAGGGGGATGGAAGGGGGAAGGGAAGGGGGCGGGGAGGGAGAAGGGATTGAGCCTCGGCCCCATCTTTCTTGTACACCCTCAAGGTTATGGCTTCAAACCCACACCTAATCACGCCTTTCAGCTGCGCCAGAGGGGCAAGGGACTCTGTATTGATAACTATAATAGCACCTCTATAGGGTCCCTTAGCCTCTTCCAGTTTCGCAACTTTCCAGTTGTGAGTAGGGAGGGATGGATTTGATAGCCGGATCACCTCCAGGACTTGATCCAGGCCTTCGAAAACGGCCGGAACCATGGCGAGCTCTTGGCCGGCAAGGAATGTCTTCCTTGGCGACGACCTCCAGCTTTGCACCAGGCCAGACCTCCCCGAGACGGCTGACAGCCAGCGTCAGTAGATCACACGACCTCTGATCATCACAGACCATCAACTTGATATGGCCTTGATGCCAACCACCATCGTTTGTGATGGGCGGTGGTCCCGGATTGTCGGACATAATTCCCAGAAATCTGAGGGCCAGCTGACCTTTGTCCAGTTCTCGGCAGAGATCGTGCCATCCACGTCGCTTCTATCGATGATCGCGACTACCAATTTGTCTTTTACCACGTCACTAAAAGACATTTTAACCTTGTGAGGGTTAGGAGGAGTGCGGATGTCGTTTTGTTGGCATTTGCTAGAAAGCCTTTAGCCCATTTAATTTTAGCGCTATGCTGAGAGTCTTCTCCAGCGCCTGGTTTTGCACCAAACGTCTGGAGAATCCTCTTAGCATATCGCATGTCCCTGTAGAAGGTTTTGGAGGGTTTGAGCTTCCGTTCGCCCCCCCACGGCCTTCCACAGGGATTGTATTTCCCTTGATGGTAGATGGGCCATGTTTCACAATCCCGCTACCACCGGGACGAGGACTTGTGGTGGTAGGGCCATTCTTCACAACCCTACCCCCACTAGGCCGCGGAGTTGAAGTTTTGAGAGGTTTTCTCTCAGTAGTAGTGGAGGGGCCATACTTCACAACCTCTTCACTACATGAAGGAGGTAGTAAAACTACCTGATCATCCTTACTACAGCTGGCGGCAACAGGGCCATGGGTGTCCATGGCCGTATTGTCGTCAGTGGAGGGAGGATGTGCAGCAGACAGCTTTACAGCCGTACTGCTGGCCGATTCGGACTTTTGTTTTGTTTTTTTTTTGTTTTTGATTTTGTTTTTTATTCATATTTGATCCCACGAGTGGCGGAGAAGGGGTGGTCCATCTGTACAGAGATCCGTATATCCAGATAAGGCTAGTTAATTCGGAGGTCGCCAGGTATCCGAATACTCCGCTAACGACTGAGCTAGTTTTTTAATTGGGCCCTCAGCCAGGCTGATCATCGGCACGGGTCGTGTAACACCTTAGATCCAGCCCAATTGGGAAATAGACATTGGAAGAGGAGAGAGAGGGTCAGGAATCAGACAGTGCTTGCACCGTACTGATGGAAAGGATTGATTACAAGGATTATGAGCTGTACTAGCCCAAGAGGATGAGAAAGGAATCAGTGGAGGGTAACGTTGTATGGTTTTTTCACCATCAACGTGGGATGGGTGGGAGAGGAGTTGGTGACAATAGTCGGCTATTCGCTTCCTATGTGGGATGGGATAGGATTGAGGGACAAGTAAATTGAAAACGTGAGCGACCTTTGGTTTCAGGACTCATCTGGAGATGATCTCGAGAATCATTGACCCTACTCAGCCTCTACAACTCGACAAGTTCGACGCTCAGGTAGAGGTATGTAGGTATAACTAGAGTCCAAACTTTTTGCAAATATAATTCAACTTTTTTCAAATCAAATAACTACTTTTAAGTTTATTGACCAATTATAAAAATTTACATTGATTTTGTTTGCTATGGCCCAGTTTACACAGAGTTATGGTTAAAACTACCTCACTTCTGAAAAATTTTATAAAAATTACACAAATTTTTTTTTTTAATTATTAGTTTGAGGAGGAAAGGTCATGAAAAACCTCCTATTTAAGAATCATACAAAAGAAAAAGAAATAATTACATTTTTTATAGTAATCAGTATCTCAAAGGATAAGATAATGGATATAAATTTCAATTACATTATATAAATATTGTACGTAAATATTTTAATATGTATGTAAATATGTATGTTTAAAGGTGAATAAGAATTTTACAAAATGGAACAAATAAATTGATCCTAATTAATAAGATTCGAAATGAGAAGATTATCAGACATCCGACATCGAATATCATAATTTTCTTTTAACTTTGATATTCTGGCAAAAACATAATCGACACTGGCAAGGTTATGCAATTCGCTAGTGGAAAAATGCCAGGGGAGCCTGAGCATCAATTTTAATATTTTGTTTTGTGAGATTTGTATCTTTTTGACATGCGTTTTTGCACATTGACCCCAAACTGGACTCCCGTAAAGCATAATTGATTGAAAGATTACTTTAAAAATTATCAACTTATTGGCATCGCTCAAAAGAGATTTTCTGTTAATTAAAGGATACATAATTTTTATTGTTTTATTAACTTTTAAAATTATTTTCTGTAAATGTTCATTGAATGTAAGTCTTTTGTCCAGGTGCATCCAAAAGTACTTAACCGAAGTTCCCCATTCTATGTCTAAATAATTCAGACTATGATTTTTGCTCGGAAGGAAACATGACCTTCTTTTTCTTGAAAAAAAGATTGCCTGTGTCTTTGAAGCGTTAATTTTGATTTTCCATTTACTATAATAGCTGTATAAAATATTCAATGCTGATTGTAGATTAGTTTCAATACTTAAACTAAGTACATCAGATGAATAAATAGCAGTATCATCGGCATATATAGCCGATTCACAGTTGGAGAGCTGCGGAAAGTCAGACGTATAGATATTATAGAAGAGGGGGCCTAAAACAGATCCTTGAGGCACTCCTGCAGGAACAGATAGTTTTTGGGACAAATCACCATAAAAAGAGACGACGAAGTGTCTGTTTGTCAAAAAACTTTGAGCTATTTTAATTAGATATGATGGAAAATTCAATAATATCATTTTATAAATCAGACCATTATGCCAGACACTATCAAAAGCTTTTTCGACGTCTAAGAGAACAAGGCCAGTTGATTTTTGAATATTAAAATTGGATCGAACGTGCTTCGTTATACGATTTACTTGCTGAACGGTGCTACTCTGTGCCCGAAAGCCAAATTGTTGAGGTGGATAAATATTATTAGCTACAATGAACTCATCTAACTTAAATTTAATAAGTCTCTCAAAGACTTTACTTGTACAGCTCAAAAGACTTATGGGTCTGTAACTTTTAGGGTCATTTGGGGTGTTTCCGGGTTTTAAAACTGGTACTACTTTGGCTACTTTCCAGGATATAGGAAAGTATTGAAGTTTAATGCAGCAATTGAATATAAAAATGAGGTACTCGAATCCAATCTTAGGTAATTCTTTGAGAAAGATGTTTTTCGTTCCATCGAAGCCTACAGATTTTTTTATTTGAAGTCTACGAATAATGGCAATCATATCATCAAGGCAAACATATAGGCTTTCAGGTATGTCAACAGTTAATGAGTTTAAATTGTTTACAGCATCAAGCACGTCATTTTCAAATTGAAGGGATCCTATTCCGTTAAAAACTTTGTGGTTTTCATAAAATGAATTTGCTAAAGCATTTGCTTTATCGGTATTAGTGATACATGTGTTCCGTTATGGAATGCGGGAACAAAACTATTTTTCTTTTTTAAAGCCTTGGCTATGTTCCAAAACGGTTTACTATTTGTATCTAAAGACTGTAGTTTTAAGTTCCATTCAATGTTTTTAAATTTAAAAATTTCAGTTTTTATCGTACTGTTAAGCTGCCTGACCTCAGCGTTTAAGCTTGGATCACGGGTACGCTGCCATTGTCGTCTAAGACGGTTCCTTAGCTTAACAGTGTTTAAAATATGTTGCGGTAGCTTCGTTTTTTGATCGGATGGAGTTTTCTTGGGAACAGATAAATCTATGCTTTCAGAGATAATAGTTTCAAAGTTATTGATACAGCTGTCTATTTGACTAGTGCATTCTATAGTATTTATGTTTTTATCAATGTGTCCTAATCGATTTTTTATTGTGTTTCGATATCTCGACCAGTTTGCTTTATTCAGGTCATAAACGTATTTCGTGCTTAGACTAGGGCATTCTAGAACACCACACTTAACAGGTAACTGATCGGAGCTCAAATCATTACAAACAATAGGTTGCGAAAATAGAGCAGAACTATTTGTTAGAAAAAAATCTATGGTTGACGGACTTTTTCTTCTATCAGATGGAAAATAAGTGGGACTATTTGAAAACATTATTTCAAATCCATGACTAGCGTTAAGGTTTACTAATATGTTACCCCAAGTATTTGCTCTTGCACATCCCCATTTCCTGTGTCTGCAATTAAAGTCTCCCCCAATTAAATATGGACCATTGATATTTATCAATTTTAAAATATCTGATTTAAAATGTTCACCTCGCAGGGAATTCCTAGTGCGGCCTGGAAAATACACCGAGAGAACTGAGATCTTTCTATTATTTGAAAAATGTACATCAATACCAATATTTTCTATGTGTTTACTATTAAAAAGTGGTAAAAGAGTATGTTTGAGCGTGTTCCTGACTACGATGGCAACACCGCCACCAGGTCTGTCAACTCTATCTACTCTATAACAATAATATTTTCTAGTTAGAGAGAGTTGCATTGTTAGAGAGCCAAGTTTCAGAGACCAAACCAATATCGATTCTGTTTCTGTTTAGGAAAGAGAAAAATTCAATAGTTTTGTTACGAATGCCTTATGCATTCCAACATATTACACTTAATGTATGATTACTTGTCATTTTTATTATATAAGTACTTAATCGCTAACTGGGCGATAACATTGAATTGTTCTGCTTTCGTTGAGCAGTGGCTAAGTTGAGTTGTCATCTCAACGGTAAGAGATTGGATCTCTTCCATTGAAAAAAGAGTATCGTCAGAAGTTGTTGCTCGTCCACTAGCCTGGTTTGACCTCATTTGACTAGAGCGAGGTGGAGGAGGTGGTGGATATCAAGGCACTACAGCTGATTGTGTAGGTGTAATGGTATTTCTCATGCAAGTAGCTTGAGCTCTTGCAGGTAAGGTTTTAAGTGGTGGGAAATTCTCCATTGAGTTGACAAATGATGTACCTAGTAGTTGTGTGTATTGGGTGAACATGATTTTGAATAGGAGAGTGCTGCCACCTGCCACTTACCAAGTGATCTCTTCTCTTTAATTTTTAAAAAGAGTTGTCTATTCATACAAATAGGATCAGTCGATTTGTGATTCTCTTTACAATTCGCATATTGGATTTTATCAGTAACACTGCATTCACTGGTTTTATGGGGACCGGAATAGTTTGCACAAAATGTTTTGACGTGGCAGTTCTTTTCCCCATGTCCAAACATTTGACAGTTGTGGCACTGGGTTATATTAACTTTACGTCGTCGTTGATAGTCCCATTTGAATTGAGTGCGATAGATTGATTTTATGTTTTTTCTCAATTCACTTAATCGAATAGAACCTTGTTCTAAATAAACAATGTATAATGTTTCTATATATTGTTCGTATTGTTTGGACACTAGTTTTATATCTCTGCACTTGAGCCCGAGTCTAATAAGTTCAGATTTATACGGTATTCACACCAAGCCGAAAACATCGGTTTTCGATGAAAACCTAATCGAAAACACAAGTTTTCGCATATATTTTTTGTAGCTTCAGGTTTTCATAAACTACAAGTTTTATATAAAACCGGTAGAAAACTTGTGGAAACCCATAGATGAACTAAATCAAACACACCTATGGAATATTCAGCGCCCAAAAATTGACAAGAAAGAAATTGATCGTCGTTGATAGGCCCATTTGACTGAAGTGCGATAGATTGATTTTATGTTTTTTCTCAATTCACTTAATCGAATAGAACCTTGTTCTAAATAAACAATGTATAATGTTTCTATATATTGTTCGTATTGTTTGGACACTAGTTTTATATCTCTGCACTTGAGCCCGAGTCTAATAAGTTCAGATTTATACGGTATTCACACCAAGCCGAAAACATCGGTTTTCGATGAAAACCTAATCGAAAACATAAGTTTTCGCATATATTTTTTGTAGCTTCAGGTTTTCATAAACTACAAGTTTTATATAAAACCGGTCGAAAACTTGTGGAAACCCATAGATGAACTAAATCAAACACACCTATGGAATATTCAGCGCCCAAAAATTGACAAGAAAGAAATTGATGGAATGCTTTCAAAAGAAATTAAAAACAGCTGACTGTAAATATTATTTGAGTTTTTGATTTGTTTTGTTGATAAACTTTTTGTGATAAGTATATTAAGAATATTTAACAAAATATTCATGTTTTCTTCAATTTTCTTTTTGTGTATATAAATTAGTTTAATTTGTTTAGCATTCATTTATTGTTGCAAATATGTGAACACAAATAAGTTTTTAATTTTTCAATACAAAATTTGACAGTAGTGTTGTCAAAAAATTGAAATGACAAATGAAAACACGTAATATGCAGTGTGAACGCATTTCGTGTTTTCGAAAACTTTTAGCTGAAAACCGCGTTTTGAGTTTGGTGTGAAAAGGCTATTAAGTTCACTTATTGTGATATTATCTAGGACGAAAAGAACTACTTTAAATGATCTTTCGGTAGAGAGATCATGGGAAAAAAATTGACAACCAGCTGATTTTAACGTTTCACATGTTTTTTTATATGATTCGATACTTTCACATTGAATTTTTATTCCAATAGACATTTTTTTAATAGAGTAATCTGATAATTTAATTTCTGTCATAAGATTATGAATATAATCACTGGGTTTTTGCAGCACTTTAATTGGAGGAATTCTTTCCTTCTTAATTTTTTTGGGTTCAACAACCACTTCACTTTCCATTTCATCATCATCGACGAGACATTGTTATGGAATTATTTTTTCTGGAATTATCACGAATTATCATCGTCATGTCTAAATTAATAGTTTTACGAACTTTGTTATTTGAAGACAAAATGTCTTCATTTGAAGAAGAACGATTCCTTTGATTCAAATGGAAAATAAAAAAAAGGATTTCCTCAAAAAAATACAAAAATATTTGAAAAAATGTTACATTTTTTAATAGGAAAAACTTAAAAGTTTTTTTCTTATTTAAATGTTTTCACTGTTTTAAAATTCTGACGTTTTCAAATTGGTTTCGATTTGTAGGGCACTTAAAAGCTTCGTAAAAGTGTAGCATAGTTCCAATCAAAGTTGTTTTTATCCTATTTGTTTTATATCAATAAACTAATTTAAAATTTTCACATCCTTTCCTTAGAAATCCTTGTTTGTTTGAGTTAAGCCCAACACAGCTACAACAAAAATGGGGCAAGATTGGGAAGGAGATGGCATCAGCACATGGTGGTGTTAAAATTAAAAATATGTGCCATGTACTGTGTTCGTGCGTATTTTCGGCTGTCCGCAACTTTATACACTAGCCAGCGCAGAGCGGACTCGAACTGCCCGCGCTGCGCAGGTTCGGAGTTGCGGTCGGTTGACATGCGCACGAACAGGGCCAATTCCCAATCTTTTTGCCTCCACGATTGGCAGCACTAACAATACTGGTTTTTTTGTTGGTTCAATCGTGGAGGCAAATTGATTTGCATCCATTTTTGTTTTCTCATTTTCATTACACTCTCGTATACCATTTGGCCGGTTGGCAATAGAAAATTGTTCTAAAAATCTAAAATAAAAAAAAGGAAATTATAAAACTTAAATTCTAAAAAAAGCAAAGGAAATAATAATAAAACTATATAACTAAAAAAAGGAAGAGAAGAGAGTTTTTATTTTCTCAAGAAAAAGGGAGCGGCAAATACGGAGTGCTTGCGAGTTGCACAAGAGCAACTCAGGACTAGCGTGGGATTTTTGTATGGGATCGTGGCATAAGCACACGAATCCCTTGGTAAGCCATCAGGATAGCCATCTCATTTGGCCTTATTTTGTGCCGAAGCATCCAACTCATTTGGCCTTATTTTGTGCCGAAACATTTGGTCCACTACAAGCCGGATAGTGCTCCAGCAATTTTGTGTGCCCACTTTATATTGTGTGCTAGGCCAACGAAGGCGGCATTTTTGCCACGCTGTGTCGCTTTTTAGTGGTGACCGTTACCCGCACATTGCGACGCAACTAAAGCCACGCCACCAGCTGTCGCCGTTACGTGACCGTTACCCGCATTGCAACGCAACCAAAGCCACGCCACCGCTCCCGTATTTTTTTGGGTACCGTTGCTTATTTTAACGAAACTATCCAGTCAACTAAAGCCACGCCACTCTGGCTGTCGCCGTTAATTTTTCACTGTAACCTGGACATCATCATCACGCTATTTAAGAAGCGTTGCATTTTTATGCGAAAATCACTGCAATACCACAACACCATCATCAGAAGCTGAACCACAACATAGAAGACATCTTTAACTCATCATATTATTCAACCTACATTTTTGCATTTTTTTTAAAGTTTTTAAATAAAACTGTACAGGTGAGTGTAGAGTTCTATATATTTTTGATTGGCACTATTTTTATTAAATTTTTAATTAAATATACTATATATAAAGTTTATCAATTCATTCTGTCGCATTCTCCCTCTTCATTTACGGGTTAAATTATATTTTACCATCGCGTACGTTTACTGAGTCAATTATCTTGCACCTCGGTTTGCGATATTTGCTCAACATTAATTTTATTTATAATTGCATTTCAAAGGTTTTTCTTCAAAACCAATTTATTTGTCTAAACATCTTTTGGATGCTCGTGCTTCCAAAACTGAAAGAGTATTTGAAGCTCTATATGAAAAGTATTAAATTTTGTGGTGTTATTTGGCTACTGATCCCCAGTTTTTAAATAAGTTTTGAGAATCGCTGTAGATTCTATCAACTTCACTTTTTTTAGTTTCCATAAGTTATAGAATCGCTGTAGATTCTAATAACTTCGGTTTTCTCTTCGCTTTAAATTTTTTCTCAGTTTCTATAAGTTGTAGAATCGCTGTAGATTCGATCAACTTAGTTTTTTCTGAGTTTCTATAAGTTATAGAATCGCTGTAGATTCTATTAACTTCGTTTTTCTCTTCGTTTTTTTTTAAATTTTTTCTCAGTCTCTATAAGTTGTAGAATCGCTGTAGATTCTATCAACTTCGTTTTTTTTAGTTTCTATAAGTTATAGAATCGCTGTAGATTCGATTAACTTCGTTTTTCTCTTCGTTTTTTTTTTAATTTTTTCTCAGTCTCTATAAGTTGTAGAATCGCTGTAGATTCTATCAACTTCGTTTTTTTTTAGTTTCTATAAGTTATAGAATCGCTGTAGATTCTATCAACTTCGTTTTTTTTAGTTGCTATAAGTTACAGAATCGCTGTAGATTCTATTAACTTCGTTTTTCTCTTCGCTTTTTAAATTTTTTCTCAGTCTCTATAAGTTGTAGAATCGCTGTAGATTCTATCAACTTCGCTTTTTTTAGTTTTCTATAAGTTATAGAATCGCTGTAGATTCTATTAACTTCGTTTTTCTCTACGCTTTTTAAATTTTTTCTCAATTTCTATAAGTTGTAGAATCGCTGTAGATTCGATCAACTTAGTTTTTTCTGAGTTTCTATTAGTTATAGAATCGCTGTAGATTCTATTAACTTCGTTTTTCTCTTCGTTTTTTTTTTTAATTTTTTCTCAGTCTCTATAAGTTGTAGAATCGCTGTAGATTCTATCAACTTCGTTTTTTTCAGTTTCTATAAGTTATAGAATCGCTGTAGATTCTATTAACTTCGTTTTTCTCTTCGTTTTTTTTTTAATTTTTTCTCAGTCTCTATAAGTTGTAGAATCGCTGTAGATTCTATCAACTTCGTTTTTTTTTAGTTTCTATAAGTTATAGAATCGCTGTAGATTCTATCAACTTCGTTTTTTTTTTATTTGCTATAAGTTACAGAATCGCTGTAGATTCTATTAACTTCGTTTTTCTCTTCGCTTTTTAAATTTTTTCTCAGTTTCTATAAGTTGAAGAATCGCTGTAGATTCGATCAACTTAGTTTTTTCTGAGTTTCTATAAGTTATAGAATCGCTGTAGATTCTATTAACTGCGTTTTTCTCTTCGCTTTTAAATTTTTTTCTCAGTTTCTATAAGTTGTAGAATCGCTGTAGATTCGATCAACTTAGTTTTTTCTGAGTTTCTATAAGTTATAGAATCGCTGTAGATTCTATTAAAACCCATTAGCGCCCGGCGATGCCAAATGGCATCGCTGGAGAAGCAGTAACATATCCGTTATTTTTGTCAATACTTTTGACTGTGCTGTTTTTATTCCGTTATTTTTTCATCGGCTGATGGTGTAAGAAGTATTATTTCGCGCAGTAGTGCTATAAAAGTGATTCAGTGAAGTTTTAAGTGATTTTAAAAATGGAACAATTTGTGGACGTCGAGGCTTTGCGAAAAACGCTGGCGTAAGTTACCAATATTTTTATCTTTTGTAACTATTTTCATTGTTTCACCATAAAAACATGTTGTTTTTTCAATACCAAGCAAAAAAAAACAAGTTTACTAAATTTTGTGTCATTGAGATAAGCTTATGTATGAGTGATGCCATACGGCATCGCTGGGCAGTTATAGTGATGTCTTTTTTTCATGTGTATGTAGTGCAAAAAAGCTCCATATGACGCGAATATTTTTTTTCAGACCTGGATTTTCCCTGCAGGACGCACTCGATATTCTTTTTTCCGATACTCCTGAGGGTAATGCCCCTGTTGACATCTATATCGAGCCTCCTGAGCCTTGTATTCTTACTGACGAGGAGTCTGGCAACGAGGAGGATGAGGTTCAAGATATTCGTCATTTGCCCGGGAAACAATTACTGGCCCCAGCGGAAATAATTGTTGGGAATCAAAGAGTTGGTGACACGGATGAAAACGATCAGTTAGAGCCTCAAGCTGAACCATCAACATCAGTTCAGTCTGATCCCCCTGACCCGATGTCCTTGTGGTTGCAAACGCGATTGAAGAAAAGGGAAAATGGACAGACTTCTTCTTGGAATGCAGGTGATTTTCAAAATGCAGAAGATGTAGAATTTCCACAGCCAGATTACTCAAGTAATAAAGATAAAACACCAACTGAACTTTTTGAGGAGTTTTTCGATGAAGAAGTATGGGAGTATTTACGAAATGAAACTCAAAAATACATGGGCCAAAAAAATGTTACTGATGTTACTCTAATCACGGTGGAAGAACTGAAATGTTTTGTAGGGATTCTTGTCATAAGCGGCAATAATGTCCTACCTTCCTCTCGTAATTATTGGGATCAGAAGGCCGACATGTACAACGAAATGGTCAGCAATGCAATGCGCAGAAATAGATTTTTATCCATCCTAAAATTCATACACTGTGCCGACAATGATATTGATTTTGACACAACCGACAAGGTTTGGAAACTGCGAAAATTGATCAACATTATAAAAAAGAGATGCATGGAACATTTTGTGCCAAGCGCAGATATTGATTACGATGAAAGCATGATCAAATATTTTGGCAGACATCCCATGAAGCAATTCATTAGAGGGAAGCCCATCAGATTTGGATTCAAAGCCTGGTGCATAAATTCCCCCGATGGATACCTAGTAAATTTTGATATTTATCAAGGAAAACTCCAGAAAGTAGATCCAGTGCATGCGACCTTATTTGGAAAAGCAGCAGCACCTCTTACTAAAATGCTGACAGAACTACCTAACAATGTTCGGGATCTTCCCTTCAATATTTTTCTGGACAATTTGTTTTGTGGACCAAGTCTATTCTGTTTTTTACGAGAAAATAATTACTCTGCAACTGGAACTTTCCGCGAAAATAGGATTTATAAGGTGGTGCATGCATCGTCATCTAAAAAAAGCGTTGTGGAGAAAAAAGCCAAGACCATCGCTTCCAATAATAAGCTTACCAACAGGAAGATAAAGCAAACCCCCAAACAAAAACAAAAAAGACAACTTATTTTACACACCAAAACATCAAAAATCATCTTTCCAAGTAAATCCGATTTTGAAAAACAGCCAAGAGGTACTATTGCCAGTGCCATGGAGCAAAATGATGGTATTTTGTTTGTCCGTTGGAGGGATAATGGTGTTGTGACCGCCGGATCAACAAAATTTGGAGTAAATCCAACAGTGCCAGTAAAACGCTACTCCCCCGAATGCAAAAAAAACGTTACAGTTCAAATGCCCTCAATGATCCACCGTTATAATAAAGGAATGGGTGGAACAGATCGCATGGATCAAAATATAAATGCTTACCGGATCAGCGTACGAAACAAAAAATGGTGGTATGGGATTTTTTCTTGGATGATCGATGCAGTGATACAAAACTCATGGATACTTTCGAAAAAAAAACAACAAAATAACGCAACTAAATTTCAGGCGCGCAATCGTAGAGACGTACCTTACAAAATATGCAGTTTCAAAGAAAAACCCCGGGCCTTCTGGGAGGTATATTTCTTCGACCAGAGTGCTGGACGATATAAGATTTGATCGCATGGACCATTGGATTGTTTCTACACCAGACAAAAAGAGGAAGAGATGTGCTGCGCCAAATTGCAAATCTCAAACAAGAACAATGTGCCATAAATGCAAAGTCGGCTTATGTGTTGATTGTTTTATGGGTTTTCACTCAAAAATGTAAATATTTAAAAAAAATTTTTGAAAAATAAACTTTGTTCTGATTGAAAATTCTTCCGGCTGATTTATTCTTTTTTTCTATTTCAACTGTTTGCTAAAACCCATTGAGGGTGTTAAGGTCAAATGCCAGCGATGCCATATGGCATCGGGTAGTTCCAAGAAATTAGGGGTATTCACATTTTTTTTTTAATTTTTCCTGGGTCCTAGAAGCTATTAGGAACAACCTCAACAAATATCATTAAAATTTTTAAACAAAAAAAGATACGGGCGCTAATGGGTTATTAACTTTTTTCGACGAGACGTCGATTTTTAAAAATTATAAAGAAATACAAAATATGAATTAAAAAAAAAAAACAGTATTTGAATTATACAACTGGTATAATATTTGAATTTGGCGCCCTTCCGGCCATATTTAATTTAAGAAAAAGAAGAAGAAGAAAAAGAAATAAATAAAATCATTCCATAAGAACAATTCAAACCGCACGGTCTGTTTTTTTTTCTCGTTTTCCGCTAATTTTTTTTTCGTCGTTTTTAAACGAATTTTAAAGTAAATTTTGATTCAAAATAAGAATCAATTTGTTAAAATTATTACAAATTTTCATGGCTCCCGAGCAGGGACAAATTAATAAACTATTATTTAATTTGTTTGAAAAAGTGTTTATTTTGTGCATTTGCATACATATATGTATACATATATATATGGAATGGACATAGATATATATAGACATATATAATAAATAAAGTCGCGAGTGTACTTTAAATACGAAAAACTATTAACCGTGGAATCATTTGCCGTGCGCGAATTGTAAATTTTAAGACTTTAAGCTAAAAAGCTATATAAAAAAAAACCACCACCAAAAACCAACAACGCAGCCGCAGCAGCAACAATTCAAGCCAGCAGCGAGCAGCAGCCGTCAACAGCAACATCAACATCAAACACCAAGAACTATCCCGAGAAGCACCCAATGAGTTCGCCAAGGGAAGTTGAAATTCTTGAGGAAGAGGTATTTAACAAAAACTGAAAGTATTTAATTTTGCTATTCTGCAACATTTGTGTTGTAACTAAATTATAATACCACAACTTTCAGTTTTTGTCACTTTGACATTTATACATTTATACATTATTTATTATTATTGAACAAACAAAAACAAGTTTCGTGGTTTAATTTTCTTTTTGCGAGTGATATTTAATTAATTTATTACGATTATTTATCGAATTATTGAAATTAAAATCAATAAATAATATTTAAAAAAAAAAAACTCCGAAACTCGCGCAAATTTAGTTTGTTTACATTTTGATTTGACTGTTCAGCTGTTCTGACGTTTCGTCTTAATTGAACGGAAGTTTTGTTGAGTTCTTTTTCTCTCACGAGTGAATTTGTTCAGTGACACAGATAAATTTTACAAAATAATTTGCGAAGTGTGTATTCAGCAACAATTTAATAAAAAATTAATTAATTTCGTTTTTCGTTTAAAATATTTTCGAGTTGTGAAAAATATTTTACTTTAAACAATTAACATAGTTGCTTTGAATTTATTTTCGTTTTCGTGGAATTTGTATGAAAATAAACTAATATTTCAGCAAGTTTCCTGTTTTCAAATTCTATAGTGTTAATTGAATAATTGTGGATAAATTAATTCCAAAAAAAATACTTTTTCCAAATTTTCATTTTGCTCAACATTAATTTTATTTATAATTGCATTTCAAAGGTTTTTCTTCAAAACCAATTTATTTGTCTAAACATCTTTTGGATGCTCGTGCTTCCAAAACTGAAAGAGTATTTGAAGCTCTATATGAAAAGTATTAAATTTTGTGGTGTTATTTGGCTACTGATCCCCAGTTTTTAAATAAGTTTTGAGAATCGCTGTAGATTCTATCAACTTCACTTTTTTTAGTTTCCATAAGTTATAGAATCGCTGTAGATTCTAATAACTTCGGTTTTCTCTTCGCTTTAAATTTTTTCTCAGTTTCTATAAGTTGTAGAATCGCTGTAGATTCGATCAACTTAGTTTTTTCTGAGTTTCTATAAGTTATAGAATCGCTGTAGATTCTATTAACTTCGTTTTTCTCTTCGTTTTTTTTTAAATTTTTTCTCAGTCTCTATAAGTTGTAGAATCGCTGTAGATTCTATCAACTTCGTTTTTTTTAGTTTCTATAAGTTATAGAATCGCTGTAGATTCGATTAACTTCGTTTTTCTCTTCGTTTTTTTTTTAATTTTTTCTCAGTCTCTATAAGTTGTAGAATCGCTGTAGATTCTATCAACTTCGTTTTTTTTTAGTTTCTATAAGTTATAGAATCGCTGTAGATTCTATCAACTTCGTTTTTTTTAGTTGCTATAAGTTACAGAATCGCTGTAGATTCTATTAACTTCGTTTTTCTCTTCGCTTTTTAAATTTTTTCTCAGTCTCTATAAGTTGTAGAATCGCTGTAGATTCTATCAACTTCGCTTTTTTTAGTTTTCTATAAGTTATAGAATCGCTGTAGATTCTATTAACTTCGTTTTTCTCTACGCTTTTTAAATTTTTTCTCAATTTCTATAAGTTGTAGAATCGCTGTAGATTCGATCAACTTAGTTTTTTCTGAGTTTCTATTAGTTATAGAATCGCTGTAGATTCTATTAACTTCGTTTTTCTCTTCGTTTTTTTTTTTAATTTTTTCTCAGTCTCTATAAGTTGTAGAATCGCTGTAGATTCTATCAACTTCGTTTTTTTCAGTTTCTATAAGTTATAGAATCGCTGTAGATTCTATTAACTTCGTTTTTCTCTTCGTTTTTTTTTTAATTTTTTCTCAGTCTCTATAAGTTGTAGAATCGCTGTAGATTCTATCAACTTCGTTTTTTTTTAGTTTCTATAAGTTATAGAATCGCTGTAGATTCTATCAACTTCGTTTTTTTTTTATTTGCTATAAGTTACAGAATCGCTGTAGATTCTATTAACTTCGTTTTTCTCTTCGCTTTTTAAATTTTTTCTCAGTTTCTATAAGTTGAAGAATCGCTGTAGATTCGATCAACTTAGTTTTTTCTGAGTTTCTATAAGTTATAGAATCGCTGTAGATTCTATTAACTGCGTTTTTCTCTTCGCTTTTAAATTTTTTTCTCAGTTTCTATAAGTTGTAGAATCGCTGTAGATTCGATCAACTTAGTTTTTTCTGAGTTTCTATAAGTTATAGAATCGCTGTAGATTCTATTAAAACCCATTAGCGCCCGGCGATGCCAAATGGCATCGCTGGAGAAGCAGTAACATATCCGTTATTTTTGTCAATACTTTTGACTGTGCTGTTTTTATTCCGTTATTTTTTCATCGGCTGATGGTGTAAGAAGTATTATTTCGCGCAGTAGTGCTATAAAAGTGATTCAGTGAAGTTTTAAGTGATTTTAAAAATGGAACAATTTGTGGACGTCGAGGCTTTGCGAAAAACGCTGGCGTAAGTTACCAATATTTTTATCTTTTGTAACTATTTTCATTGTTTCACCATAAAAACATGTTGTTTTTTCAATACCAAGCAAAAAAAAACAAGTTTACTAAATTTTGTGTCATTGAGATAAGCTTATGTATGAGTGATGCCATACGGCATCGCTGGGCAGTTATAGTGATGTCTTTTTTTCATGTGTATGTAGTGCAAAAAAGCTCCATATGACGCGAATATTTTTTTTCAGACCTGGATTTTCCCTGCAGGACGCACTCGATATTCTTTTTTCCGATACTCCTGAGGGTAATGCCCCTGTTGACATCTATATCGAGCCTCCTGAGCCTTGTATTCTTACTGACGAGGAGTCTGGCAACGAGGAGGATGAGGTTCAAGATATTCGTCATTTGCCCGGGAAACAATTACTGGCCCCAGCGGAAATAATTGTTGGGAATCAAAGAGTTGGTGACACGGATGAAAACGATCAGTTAGAGCCTCAAGCTGAACCATCAACATCAGTTCAGTCTGATCCCCCTGACCCGATGTCCTTGTGGTTGCAAACGCGATTGAAGAAAAGGGAAAATGGACAGACTTCTTCTTGGAATGCAGGTGATTTTCAAAATGCAGAAGATGTAGAATTTCCACAGCCAGATTACTCAAGTAATAAAGATAAAACACCAACTGAACTTTTTGAGGAGTTTTTCGATGAAGAAGTATGGGAGTATTTACGAAATGAAACTCAAAAATACATGGGCCAAAAAAATGTTACTGATGTTACTCTAATCACGGTGGAAGAACTGAAATGTTTTGTAGGGATTCTTGTCATAAGCGGCTATAATGTCCTACCTTCCTCTCGTAATTATTGGGATCAGAAGGCCGACATGTACAACGAAATGGTCAGCAATGCAATGCGCAGAAATAGATTTTTATCCATCCTAAAATTCATACACTGTGCCGACAATGATATTGATTTTGACACAACCGACAAGGTTTGGAAACTGCGAAAATTGATCAACATTATAAAAAAGAGATGCATGGAACATTTTGTGCCAAGCGCAGATATTGATTACGATGAAAGCATGATCAAATATTTTGGCAGACATCCCATGAAGCAATTCATTAGAGGGAAGCCCATCAGATTTGGATTCAAAGCCTGGTGCATAAATTCCCCCGATGGATACCTAGTAAATTTTGATATTTATCAAGGAAAACTCCAGAAAGTAGATCCAGTGCATGCGACCTTATTTGGAAAAGCAGCAGCACCTCTTACTAAAATGCTGACAGAACTACCTAACAATGTTCGGGATCTTCCCTTCAATATTTTTCTGGACAATTTGTTTTGTGGACCAAGTCTATTCTGTTTTTTACGAGAAAATAATTACTCTGCAACTGGAACTTTCCGCGAAAATAGGATTTATAAGGTGGTGCATGCATCGTCATCTAAAAAAAGCGTTGTGGAGAAAAAAGCCAAGACCATCGCTTCCAATAATAAGCTTACCAACAGGAAGATAAAGCAAACCCCCAAACAAAAACAAAAAAGACAACTTATTTTACACACCAAAACATCAAAAATCATCTTTCCAAGTAAATCCGATTTTGAAAAACAGCCAAGAGGTACTATTGCCAGTGCCATGGAGCAAAATGATGGTATTTTGTTTGTCCGTTGGAGGGATAATGGTGTTGTGACCGCCGGATCAACAAAATTTGGAGTAAATCCAACAGTGCCAGTAAAACGCTACTCCCCCGAATGCAAAAAAAACGTTACAGTTCAAATGCCCTCAATGATCCACCGTTATAATAAAGGAATGGGTGGAACAGATCGCATGGATCAAAATATAAATGCTTACCGGATCAGCGTACGAAACAAAAAATGGTGGTATGGGATTTTTTCTTGGATGATCGATGCAGTGATACAAAACTCATGGATACTTTCGAAAAAAAAACAACAAAATAACGCAACTAAATTTCAGGCGCGCAATCGTAGAGACGTACCTTACAAAATATGCAGTTTCAAAGAAAAACCCCGGGCCTTCTGGGAGGTATATTTCTTCGACCAGAGTGCTGGACGATATAAGATTTGATCGCATGGACCATTGGATTGTTTCTACACCAGACAAAAAGAGGAAGAGATGTGCTGCGCCAAATTGCAAATCTCAAACAAGAACAATGTGCCATAAATGCAAAGTCGGCTTATGTGTTGATTGTTTTATGGGTTTTCACTCAAAAATGTAAATATTTAAAAAAAATTTTTGAAAAATAAACTTTGTTCTGATTGAAAATTCTTCCGGCTGATTTATTCTTTTTTTCTATTTCAACTGTTTGCTAAAACCCATTGAGGGTGTTAAGGTCAAATGCCAGCGATGCCATATGGCATCGGGTAGTTCCAAGAAATTAGGGGTATTCACATTTTTTTTTTAATTTTTCCTGGGTCCTAGAAGCTATTAGGAACAACCTCAACAAATATCATTAAAATTTTTAAACAAAAAAAGATACGGGCGCTAATGGGTTATTAACTTTTTTCGACGAGACGTCGATTTTTAAAAATTATAAAGAAATACAAAATATGAATTAAAAAAAAAAAACAGTATTTGAATTATACAACTGGTATAATATTTGAATTTGGCGCCCTTCCGGCCATATTTAATTTAAGAAAAAGAAGAAGAAGAAAAAGAAATAAATAAAATCATTCCATAAGAACAATTCAAACCGCACGGTCTGTTTTTTTTTCTCGTTTTCCGCTAATTTTTTTTTCGTCGTTTTTAAACGAATTTTAAAGTAAATTTTGATTCAAAATAAGAATCAATTTGTTAAAATTATTACAAATTTTCATGGCTCCCGAGCAGGGACAAATTAATAAACTATTATTTAATTTGTTTGAAAAAGTGTTTATTTTGTGCATTTGCATACATATATGTATACATATATATATGGAATGGACATAGATATATATAGACATATATAATAAATAAAGTCGCGAGTGTACTTTAAATACGAAAAACTATTAACCGTGGAATCATTTGCCGTGCGCGAATTGTAAATTTTAAGACTTTAAGCTAAAAAGCTATATAAAAAAAAACCACCACCAAAAACCAACAACGCAGCCGCAGCAGCAACAATTCAAGCCAGCAGCGAGCAGCAGCCGTCAACAGCAACATCAACATCAAACACCAAGAACTATCCCGAGAAGCACCCAATGAGTTCGCCAAGGGAAGTTGAAATTCTTGAGGAAGAGGTATTTAACAAAAACTGAAAGTATTTAATTTTGCTATTCTGCAACATTTGTGTTGTAACTAAATTATAATACCACAACTTTCAGTTTTTGTCACTTTGACATTTATACATTTATACATTATTTATTATTATTGAACAAACAAAAACAAGTTTCGTGGTTTAATTTTCTTTTTGCGAGTGATATTTAATTAATTTATTACGATTATTTATCGAATTATTGAAATTAAAATCAATAAATAATATTTAAAAAAAAAAAACTCCGAAACTCGCGCAAATTTAGTTTGTTTACATTTTGATTTGACTGTTCAGCTGTTCTGACGTTTCGTCTTAATTGAACGGAAGTTTTGTTGAGTTCTTTTTCTCTCACGAGTGAATTTGTTCAGTGACACAGATAAATTTTACAAAATAATTTGCGAAGTGTGTATTCAGCAACAATTTAATAAAAAATTAATTAATTTCGTTTTTCGTTTAAAATATTTTCGAGTTGTGAAAAATATTTTACTTTAAACAATTAACATAGTTGCTTTGAATTTATTTTCGTTTTCGTGGAATTTGTATGAAAATAAACTAATATTTCAGCAAGTTTCCTGTTTTCAAATTCTATAGTGTTAATTGAATAATTGTGGATAAATTAATTCCAAAAAAAATACTTTTTCCAAATTTTCATTTAATTTAAAAAAAAAAAAAATAATAAATAATTACAATGACGGGTTCAAAGAAACGGCAGGCATCACCAAAACACGACGAAAACTTGGAAACTTTAAGGCATCAACGCCAAACAATTAAAAATAATATTATGCGGATTAAAAAGGGTATTGAAGAAAAAACAATGTCTTTAAACCCAATTGAGTTAGAATGTCGATTGGATCTTCTAACATCGTATATTGACCAGTTAATGGCTTGCCAGTCTCAAATCGAATCAGCTGATCAAAGTGACGCCTCTCGCGGTGATTTAGAAGACATTTGTGTTGGTGCAAAAGCACTTCTGCTTTCATTGGTGAATAAAAGAAAAAAATTCTACTGCTTTTGCTGATTTTACTTTTAGCAATCCTCACCATTCACGACTTCCGAAAATGTCTTTGCCAAAATTTAGCGGAAAATATTCCGAATATAAAAATTTCATAAGCTTATTTGAAAATTTAGTCGACAATGATCCTATGCTCCCAGATATTGAAAAATTTAATCATTTGATATCGTGTTTATCTGGTGAAGCATTAGGAACAGTGAAAACTTTCCAAATTACTGAACAAAATTATCCGAAAGCGCTGGCAAGTCTTAAAAAAGTTTATGACAACAATTGTCTTATATTTTTCGATAATGTATCAACACTTTTCGAATTAAAAGAAATTTCATAGCCATCTGCTTCTGCAGATTACAGTTTCTGCAATTTATGATTCGCTTTTTTCACTTGGTGATGAAAAGAACATTACAAATGCGATCATAATTCATCTAGTAATGTCAAAAGTTGACTCAATTACGAGATCAAAATGGGAAGAGCAATTGGATTTCAGTACGCTTCCTTTATGGAGTGACTGTGAAACTGCTCTTAATAAACGATATCAGCATCTTTCCGCTGAAGAAGCATCTTCTTCAAAACAAAGGGTATCGGAAAGGCAATTGGAAACAAAACATGATTCAAGTCATAGCAAAAATCAAAGAGCATCATTTGCTTGTGTTAATCCACAGCCACAAAAATCCAACTGCTTATTTTGCAAATCAAATTATCATTTTATAACTTCATGCCAAAGCTTCGCTTCGATTCCAGTGATGCAAAGATTTGAGTTTGCGAAAAGTGTTCCTGTTTGCATCAATTGCCTTTCGAAAGGGACACATAGTTTCAAAATGCAAACTCAGTCGATGCTCAGTTTGCAATCGTTCGCACCACACCTTGCTGCATCAGTTTCAAACAACTTTCAATAGTTCACCGGCACAAGGATCGACAAGCTTTCAAGCGATGCATGCCTCTGTTTCGGCAGATCAAGTTCTTCTTGCTACTGCAATTGTGCAAATAAAAAGCAGTTCTGGCGAATTTATTCCAGCTAGAGCCTTACTTGATTCTGGCTCCCAAGTGAATTTTATAAACGAAGAACTTTCCCAAAGGTTAAGGCTTCGAAAAGAAGAAAGGTCTCTTAATTTAATTGGCATTGGAAAAGCAAAAACTACCGTACATAAAAAGGTGCATGCTGTAGTAAAATCAAGGCTGAATGATCATTCGTTTTTAGCTGATTATTGGGTTATGAGTTCCATATCGTAATACCAACCGGATCACGCTTTAAACATTACGAAGTGGAACATTCCTTCGAATATTCAGCTCGCTGATCCATATTTTTATAAGCCCCAAAAAATTGACTTGCTAATCGGAGCAGAACCATTTTTCGAATTGTTGTCTGTTGGTCAAATAAAACAAGGACCTCAATATCCAACCATTCAAAAAACTCTTCTTGGTTGGATAGTATCAGGAAAATGTCCTAGAGATACAACTTCAAATACTAAACAATGCAATTTGGTATGTCAGTCTGAAACATTACCAGACTTAGAAAAAATAGTACAAAAATTCTGGCTTCTTGAAGAAATTCCTGGAGAAACAAAAAAGTTTCTAACGCCAGAACAACAATTATGTGAAAAACACTTTGTTGAAAATACTCAACTTTTACCGACAGGTCGTTTTGAGGTAAAACTACCATTCAAATCAACCTCAAGCTCGCTTGGACTATCATTTGAAAATGCCAAACGTAGGTTTCTCGCACTTGAGCGAAAATTATCCAAAAATAGCGACCTAAGGACCATGTATATGGATTTCATGAACGAGTACGTTTCGTTGGGACATATGTCTCCAACTAACAACGAAATTCCAAAAAGCCCGCACTATTTCATTCCACATCAGTGTATTTTGCGTCTGCAAAGCACAAGCACAAAACTGCGAGTTGTGTTCGACGCTTCGAGCCGAACATCATCTCGGCTATCACTGAATGACATCTTGATGGTTTGGCCAACCATTCACGAGGAGCTGTTCTCGACGTTGCTCCGTTTTCGTTTGCATAGATATGCTATTACAGCGGACATTACGAAAATGTATCGGCAAGTTCTCGTTGCTGAAGAGCACTCGATTTACCAGCTCATAGTGTGGAGGCAGCATCCGTCCCAACCATTGCAACATTACCGTTTAAATACTGTAACGTATGGCACTTCTCCAGCGCCATTTTTACCGATACGGTTTTTGAAAATGTTGGGCGATGCTAATGAACAATCATTCCCAACAGGGTCGAATGTGTTAAGAAGAGTTTTTTACGTCGATGATCTCTTGACTGGTGCCAACGACTTTGAAACTTTAAAAACAATAAAAAACAAACAAGAAGTCCTTAAAAAAGGCGGGTTTCAATTGGCTAAATGGTTTTCGAACCATCCAGAGTTTTTCAATATAGAGAGTACTGAAAAGTCAATAAATTTCAATGATTCAGACTCTACAAAAACTCTAGGAATTTGTTGGCATCCAAAAGAAGATATGTTTAGCTTCAATTTGGATGATAATTTCCATGATCTACGAGCTACCAAGAAAAAATATACTTTCAGTTTCTGCTCGTCTTTTTGATCCTCTTGGTTTGTTATGCCCCATAGTAACCAAAGCAAAAATCTTACTTCAAGAGCTTTGGATTGCAAAAATTGATTGGGATGAGTCGATTCCGTTGCGCCTTGATACAAGTTGGCAAAATTTTAAAACCAATTTATCTCAACTTGACGAGATAAAAATTCCGAGGTTTGTCGAAACTCATTCGAACGCAGAAATACAAGTTCATGGGTTTGCCGATGCATCCATGAGAGCTTACGGTTGTTGTATTTACATCCGAAGCCAGAGCATGGCCGGTATCAAGTCGACGCTATTAACAGCAAAGTCTAAGGTGGCCCCTTTGAAAACCAAATCGCTTCCACGATTAGAACTTTGCGCAGCGCATACTCTTGCAAAGTTATGGACAAGAGTAGAGGCAATGTTGAATCTTGACGTTAAACAAGTGGTATTTTGGACCGATTCCGAAATTACCCTGCATTGGATAATAAACACATCCAACTGCACTTGCAACCTTCGTTGCAAACAGAGTGTCCGACATCCAAGAGTGGACCCCGAAAGTATTATGGAAACATGTACCAACAAAACAAAATCCTGCAGACATTGTTTCAAGAGGCTGTAATGTAGATGAACTTAACTCATCAATCTGGTTCAACGGTCCACAGTTCTTATTGCAAGAACCGTCATCGTGGCCGGTGAATTTTGAGTTGTCTCCAGAAGATGAAGCACTTGAAAAGCGTAAAACAAACATGGCTCTTATAGCGGTAGAAAAACCTCGGTCAAAACTATTGCAGTATATTGAAGAAGAATCTTCATATATTGACCTAACGATTACAGTTGTATATTTAATGCGTTTTTTAAAAAGATTCAAAAATAAAGCAGAAATGTTAGAAGAATCGCCAACGGCAAAAGAACTTAATTTAGCTTTTCTAAAAATAGTAGAAATTATTCAAAATTATGAATTTCCAGATGAGATTCAGAAACTTAAAAAGAAAGTTGTATTACAAGATAGTTTACAAAAACTCAATCCCTTTATTCACGAATTCCAAGACGAAAATACTTCATTTTCGCTGATTCGTGTAGGTGGTCGCCTCTTAAATGCACCAATAGAATATGATTCCAAGTTTCCTCTTTTGTTATCTAAAAATTCACCATTTGTAAAAACGTACTTAACGTACTTACATCGGAAAAATGACCATGCTGGACCTCAAGCTATGGTAGCATTGCTTCGCGAAAAGATTTGGCTAGTAAACGCCAAAGAAGCATGCCAAAAGATTGTGCGTAAATGTATAAATTGCTTCAAATATAAGCCGAAATTGTTCACACAAATCATTGGGCAAATTCTTAAACGCAACATTTGCAAAGCAAACCACATGCAAAGCAAATGAAGAATGCAGTTGAAAAGGCAAAGCAAGTGAAGTGCGCAAGATATTTTTGACATTTGCCGAAATACATTTGCATTTGCGCATGAAAATAAAATCTACTACATTTGGGGACAATCTGCTTAGCAGGGATGTTTACATTTTGCATTTTGGAATTGTTTGCTTAGCATAATTTGCGCAAGTTTTGCGTTTAAGAATTTGCCCATGGGTAATCTCCCACCGGATCGATTGCGAGCGCAACGACCGTTTTTAGTATGTGGAGTAGATTTTTGTGGACCGGTGTATACCACTTTAAAAATTCGTGGTCGGCCACCCAATAAAACGTATATTTGTGTTTTTGTTTGTTTCGCCTCTAAAGCAGTCCATTTCGAACTTGCTTCTAATTTGTCTTCACAATGTTTTATTCTCGCCCTTAAAAGGTTTATCTCTCGCCGAGGAGTTCCGAAGACGATACACTGCGACAACGGCACAAACTTCGTGGGAGCTCAACGAATTCTGAGGGAAGTCCGAGAAGAGTTCGAAAGCGGACAGGAAGCAGTGCACAGGTACGCGGCAGAGGAGGGCTTCAGCTTCGCCTTGATACCGCCCAGGGCACCACATTTTGGAGGCCTATGGGAAGCAGCGGTGAAGTCGGCGAAAACGCTGTTGCAGCGTACCGTGAAAATTATAAAGATATAAAAAATATGAATTTAAAAAAAAAAACAGTATTTGAATTATACAACTGGTACAATATTTAAATTTGGCGCCCTTCCGGCCATATTTAATTTAAGAAAAAGAAGAAGAAGAAAAAGAAATAAATAAAATCATTCCATAAGAACAATTCAAACCGCACGGTCTCTTTTTTTTCTCGTTTTCCGCTAATTTTTTTCTCGTCGTTTTTAAACGAATTTAAAAGTAAATTTTGATTCAAAATAAGAATCAATTTGTAAAAATTATTACAAATTTTCAAACTTCGTTTTTTCTCTTCGCTTTTTTAAATTTTTTCTCAGTCTCTATAAGTTGTAGAATCGCTGTAGATTCTATCAACTTAGTTTTTTTTTAGTTTCTATAAGTTATAGAATCGCTGTAGATTCTATTAACTTCGTTTTTTCTCTTCGCTTTTTAAGATTTTTTCTCAGTTTCTATAAGTTGCAGAATCGCTGTAGATTCTATCAACTTCCCTTTTTTTAGTTTCTATAAGTTATAGAATCGCTGTAGATTCTATTAACTTTGTTTTTCTCTTCGCTTTTTAAGATTTTTTCTCAGTTTCTATAAGTTGTAGAATCGCTGTAGATTCGATCAACTTAGTTTTTTCTGAGTTTCTATAAGTTATAGAATCGCTGTAGATTCTATTAACTTCGTTTTTCTCTTCGCTTTTTAAATTTTTTCTCAGTTTCTATAAGTTGTAGAATCGCTGTAGATTCGATCAACTTAGTTTTTTCTGAGTTTCTTTAAGTTATAGAATCGCTGTAGATTCTATTAACTTCGTTTTTTCTCTTCGCTTTTTAAAATTTTTTCTCAGTTTCTATAAGTTGTAGAATCGCTGTAGATTCGATCAACTTAATTTTTCCTGAGTTTCTATAAGTTATAGAATCGCTGTAGATTCTATTAACTTCGTTTTTTCTCTTCGCTTTTTAAATTTTTTTTTCTCAGTTTCAAATAGTCTTTTAGAACCTTGTTCTTTTTCTTCATTTTTTTTTTAATTCGGAATAGATTTTAACAACCTCGTTTCTTGAAATCCCTCTTTTTTTGAAATCTCTCCATCCTTACTTTTGCAATATACCAACTGATCACTTGTTCAATCATGTCTGTCTTAGACGACTTAATTCATGCTGCGGATTTGCTAGTGAAGTTTCACGCATCTGCCAAAGAAGTCCCCGAACGGAACCATACGCATATGACGTTAGAAGCAAGAAAAATTGAGTTGAAAGATTTATGGCAAGACGTTAAAGGTAAATATTCTGAATGTGCCCGTTGGAAACCTTCTCCAGAAGATGATGAAGAAGAAGAGGCCTTAGATATGGACGTTATCGAGTCCAAGTTCAGAAATAGTAATGAGACCTATGTCAATTGCTTAGCCCTGTTCTTAGAGCTACAACAAAAATTAAAACCTAGCACGTCTCCGGACAAAAAGTCCGCTCCTGAACTGAACGATTCTCTTCAAAAGGCCGTTTCTTCTCATTGCATTAAGCTCCCACCTTGCGACACAGACTTATTTCATGGTTATTACCTTTCTTGGCCGACATTTCGAGATATGTTTGAGGCGGTGTACATACGACATCCTAAGCTAGGCGAAGTCGAAAAACTTTTTCATCTCCGTAGTAAAACCAGAGGTGATGCATCGAGGATTGTCAATCAATTTCCTTTGACTAATGCTAGTTTTTCTCTTGCTTGGGAAGCGTTACGTGCTGCATACGAAAATACCCGCAACCTCGTAAATAACCAAGTTAAAAATCTGTTTAATTTGCCTGCGGCACATGAAGAATCCTCTAAAGCCATTCGAACTCTTCAAAGTAAAATAAATGACTCGTTAACAGTACTTAAGGCACATCAAGTTGTCACCACGAACTGGGATCCGATTTTAGTTTGCCTGCTGCAACAAATTGCCAAAGATCACCCTTGCCCTTTGGGAACAGTCCTTGGATGATCCTACTAAAGTGCCGACATGGAAACAGTTAGACAAATTGCTCAGTGCACGTTTCCAAACCTTAGAGTCCATTTCAGACACTACATCCACAAAACCGACAATAACTCAAAATTCTGCACGAAAAACCGTAACCTCAAAGCCTAACAAAGTCAATACGTTTCTTGCAAAGGCGGGAGGACCTAAATGTAAGATTTGTTCAGCAGCACATTCAATTTATGAATGCCCTAAATTTTCAGCTATGTCTGTCCCATCTAGAATCGAAGCAGTACGCAATCAAAAAATGTGTAATAACTGCTTGGGTACAAGTCATCAAAAGTCTACTTGCTCTAGTAAACACTCATGTAGCTATTGCAAGAAACGCCATCACACACTTCTTCATTTAGTATCTTCTCCCTCTGCTGCTCAGCAAAACAAAAATTTACAGTCCACTTCTTCTCCACCGTCAACTTCGCAATCGACTTCTTATCCACCGGTTGCTTCGCAAAATTCAGCAATGTCTGCTTCTTCGCAGCCATTTGTTCCTCAGGCTTCTCATCAATCTTTCACGGTTACATCTCAAAAAAGAATTCTTTTAGCTACTGTTGAAACCTTAAAGAATCTACTTGTTATTACTTTTATAGTACTGTGTTGAATATTGTTTAGTATGTTAATGTTTTTACTTTCAATAAAATATTTTATTCCTGTTTGAACTTTCATAGATATACGTTATTTTTAATTAAATTCATATTCAATTTTATATTCCAATTGGTTATGGGCCCAGAAACGCTGAGGAAGATATAACCGGAATTTTGTTTTGAATTTTAACTATAAAAATAACTTTTGAAGAATATGGCATCTTCATCGATTCCAGGAATTGATAAACTTAAAGGCAGAGAAAATTATGAAGATTGGAAATTTGCTGTCGAGAATTTTCTAATCCATGAAGACCTATGGGATAGCGTTACAGGGGTCGAGAAAGATCTAAAGAAAATTGCAAAACCAAATCTAAAATAATATTACTGATTGAGCCTATCAATTATGTTCATATTAAAGAAGCAGAAACTGCAAAAGAAATTTGGGATCGACTGGCAGCAGCGTTTGCAGATAAAGGTTTAACTAGACGTGTTGGTTTGCTTAAATCTTTACTGAGTATCAATTTGAAGACTTGTGGTTCTGTTGAAATATACGTACACCAAATGATTTCAACAGCTCATAAATTGAATTCAATTGGGATGAAGGTATCTGATGAATGGATCGGTTCTTTACTACTGGCTGGGCTAGATGATTGTTATAAGCCTATGATAATGGGAATTGAAAGTTCAGGGATACAAATAACTGCTGATGTAATAAAGATGAAGCTATTGCAAGATGTCAAGGATGAGGATGGCGAATCTGGAGCTGACGGAATGGCTTTTTATAGCCGAAATAGAACTAAAAGAAATGTTCAAAAAGGTCCTAAATGCTACGAATGTGGTGAATTCGGGCATATTGCCAAAAAATGTATCAAAAATCGTAAGATAGAAGAGGGAAAATTCAAGAATAGAAAAAATGCAAAACATGTTCTGTTTACATCTCTTATGGCAAGAATGAATTCGAAAGATGCTAGTGAGTGGTTTATTGATTCAGGAGCATCCGAGCATATGACTAATTGTAAGGAATAGATGAAGAATCAGTCTGATGTAAAGCAAGAAGAGGTCACTGTTGCAGATAATTTTAACCTGAATGTCGAAGCCAGAGGAGATGTTGATCTGGACATTTTGGTTAAAGGTAAATTATTGACTGTAACGATTAAAGATGTTTTGTACATACCAAATTTGTGTGCAAATCTTTTGTCAGTCAGCCAAATGACAAAATACGGCCATAAGGTTGAATTTGAATCTGACAAATGCAAAATTTGGAACAAAAGAGATTTGATTGCTACTGGGAGTCGCGTGAATGGGAAACTCTATCGATTAGATCGAGCATCTCGAAAATCAAATCCTATCAATATGCTAGTTGAACAGAAGGCATCGTATGAGTTATGGCATCGCAGACTGGGACACCCAAGTCAAGAAACGTTGATTAAAATGCAAAAGGGATCTGTAACTGGAATTGATTTTACAGATTCAAAAATGCAACAGTGTATCAAATGTATCGAAGGAAAGCATGCCAGGAAGCCATTCCCAATATCAGAGTCAAGATCAAAAGAAGTATTGGAGCTTATTCATTCTGATGTATGCGGCCCAATTGAAGAGAAATCGATGGGTGGTGCTCGATATTTTCTTGTTTTCTTAGATGATTTTTCGCATAAGATATTTGTATTTATTTTGAAGTCGAAATCGGAAGTAAAAGAAAAATTTATCGAATTTAAGAACTTAGTTGAGAATGAAACTCAAAAGAAAATAAAAACTTTGAGATCAGATAATGGAGGCGAATATTGTAATAATAGTTTTTTACAATATCTGACCAAATGTGGAATTCGTCATCAAACAACAGTGTCCTATACACCTCAACAGAATGGTAAAGCTGAACGGATGAACCGTTCATTGATTGAGAAAGCTAGGTGCATGCTTATGGATTCTGGAGTCGAGAAAAGTTTTTGGGCAGAAGCTATTTTGTATGCGGCATATTTGTTGAATCGGACTCCAAGTCGAATTTTGGAACAAAATAAAACTTCTGAAGAAATCTGGTCAGGTAAGAAACCAGATGTGAGTCACGTAAGAGTCTTTGGGTCAACTGCTATGGTACATGTGCCAAAACAAAAGAGGAAGAAGATGGATTCAAAATCAAAACAGTGTGTATTGCTTGGCTATTGCGAAAATTCTAAGGCTTACAGAGTTTATGACACAGAAAAAAGAAGATTGATTAAGAGCCGAGATGTTATCTGCTTGGAAAATCAACCATTTGGACAGGTAGTTAAGAAAAATAACGTAAATAATTTTTTCTCTTCATACCTAGAGAGTTCAGTGGGGGATCTTAAAGAGGCATCTCTAGGATTTTCTTGTTTAGAAAGTCCTTCAGCCAATAATAACTTCGGTGAAGAAAGCGAAGCTGACGTTGTTGATACTGTGAGTTATTCAACAGGGATGACTGAAGAAAACGAAGCTGAGGTTGCTGTAGTTGATACTGAGAGTTATTCAACGGGGACAACTGAAGAGTCTACAGAGGATGAATTCTATTCAGATGAAGACTATGTACCCAAAAATATCCAAGTACCTACAACAACAGAAAATCTTCGAAGATCTGAGAGAGCAAAAAAACCAAGAAACATTGATGGCTTTGTAACATACATATATTGCAAACACTAGCAATATAATTGATCCTTTGACTTACCAAGAAGCTATTACTAGAAAAGATGGAGAACTTTGGAGGGAAGCGATTGATAATGAATATGCATCCTTACTAGCTAATCAAACATGGGAAGAAGCTAATTTATCTCCTGGAAGGAAGATACTAAATACAAAGTGGGTATTTAAAACAAAAGTGGATGTGAATGGTAAAATAACACGATACAAAGCCCGTTTAGTAGCCAAAGGTTGTAGTCAAAGAAAAGGAATTGACTATGAAGAGACATTTTCTCCTGTGGTGCGGTACGAATCCGTTAGATTTTTGCTAGCTTTAGCTGTAAAAGAAAACCTCTAAATAGAACAAATGGATGCAATAACGGCTTTTTTACAAGGAGATGTGAATGAAGAGATTTACATTCGTCAACCTGAAGGTTTTAGAAATGGAGAAAAGGTGCTCCGTTTAAAAAAGTCTATCTATGGTTTGAAACAGTCTTCTCGAATGTGGAATCAAAAATTAGATCAGGCCTTAAAAGAATTTGGGATGAAGCAATCCAAGTTGGATCCTTGTATCTATTATCGACATGTTGATGGAAAGATGTTAATAGTTGCAATTTATGTAGATGATTTGTTAATCTTGGATAATCACACTCAACTTAAACATCGATTAAAGGCAAATTTGATGAAGCGTTTCCATATGAAGGACATTGGAGTTGCAAATTCTTTTTTGGGTCTTCGGTTGCAGAGGGACAGAGCAAATGGTAAACTTTGGATAGATCAAGAAAAGTATATAAATGAAATGATAGATCGTTTTGGCTTGACAAATTGCAATCCTTGTTCAACACCGATAGATTGTAACCAAAAATTAAGTAAAACTATGTCACCACAGTCAAAATTGGAAAAAGAAGAGATGTCCAAAATTCCATATCAAGAATTAATCGGAAGCTTGCTGTTTGCTGCACAAGTATCAAGACCAGATATAAGTTACGCGGTAAACAATTTAAGCCGTTTCAATCAGAATCCAGGAAAAGTTCATTGGATAGCAGCAAAAAGAATCTTGCGATATCTCAAAGGAACTTCAGAATTAAAACTGTGCTATTTCAAGAAAGATGAAGAAGATTCTCTTATTACCGGATTTTGTGATGCGGACTATGTGGCAAATATTGACGACAGGAGATCCGTCACTGGCTATGTTTTTAAAATGCTAGGTGGTGCGATTTCTTGGTGTTCCCGGAACAACCTACAGTGGCTTTGTCGACAACAGAAGCTGAATACATGTCTTTGAGTACAGCTATTCAAGAAGCACTGTGGCTATCTGGATTAAAGAAAGAATTATCACCAGACATACAAGAGAAAATTTAATTATTCTGTGATAATCAAAGTGCAGTTTGTTTAACTACAACAAATGTTTATCACGCAAGGACTAAACACATAGATGTTAGACATCATTTCGTTCGAGATGTCATCAATGAAGAAATAATTAAATTAGCATATTTGAAGACTTCAGAAATGGTTGCTGATATTTTAACTAGAGGTTTACCAACTGAAAAATCAACATACTGTGCCAGATCAATGGGTTTACGAAAATAGATTCTAGTGGGGGTGTTGAAACCTTAAAGAATCTACTTGTTATTATTTTTATAGTACTGTGTTGAATATTGTTTAGTATGTTAATGTTTTTAGTTTCAATAAAATATTTTATTCCTGTTTTAACTTTCATAGATATACGTTATTTTTAATTAAATTCATATTCAATTTTATATTCCAATTCCTACTGCTTTAGTCGGTATAATAGGAACGGAAACAGAACATGTCGTAAGAGCACTCATTGACCCCGGCTGCGAAATATATAGAAAAGGCTAAATCTTCCATTCGTGATGAAAAATACCAACGTATCTGGTATTAGCGGAAACATCTCAATTACATCTCAATTAGCCATGGTGCTTAGAACTCTCACGAACAATTTACCTAGTTAAACCTTCTCTATTATAAATCCCAATCTTTTTGTTGGTCTCAAATTAGCTGATCCCTCTTTTAACAAATCATCTCAGGTAGATCTTTTGATAGGTGCCGACCTCTATCCTTATTTTATTCGTAATGGGTTAAAATGATCTCTAACTGACTAGTAGCCCAAAACACTATTTTTGGATGGATTTTGTCGGGACCAGTCCCAGAACCTGTTCAGTCGTTCAATACACCCATCTCATCCGATAGTGCTTTTAATAATTTGGATACTCAATTACGAAAATTTTGGGAGTTAGAGAAACTGCCCTCTATTGCCATCCTATCAAAGGATGATTGCTACTGTGAACAATTTTATAAGAAAACCACTTTCAGACGTGCTGATGGTAGGTTCGTGGTTCGTCTTCCATTTAAACCACACGCTCCAAAAACCCATCTGGGTTATTCTCGGTTCATCGCACTCAAACAATTTTCAAGAACAGAAAAATCTTTAGTGTCCAAAGTGGAATTGAAATCACAGTATTCGAAAGTTATTTCTGAGTACCTGTCTCTTAATCAAATGCGAAAAGTTGCTCCATTGGAGAACGTTGATAACGGCCAAGTAAAATCCTTTTATATGCCTCATCATGCGGTCATAAAACCAGAAAGAACTTCGACCAAAGTACGTGTCGTTTTCAACGCTTCCAATGCCTCCTCGACAGGTGTCAGTTTGAATGATATACTATTGCCTGGGCCGACTTTACAACAAGATCTTTCTTCCTTAATTATTCGCTGGAGATTTTACAAATTTGTGTTCAATGCGGACATAGAGAAAATGTACCGGCAAATTTTGGTCGACCCTCGAGATACTCCGTTTCAAATAATTCTTTTTCGTACATCTCCCCACTTAGAAGTTGAAGATTTTGAACTTCTCACAGTCACCTTTGGTGTTAACTGTGCTCCTTATTTGGCAATTCGTACCCTCCTCGAATTAGCAAATGTTGGAAAAAGCACATACCCGCTAGCTTCGAAAATTCTCCAATCAGAATTTTACGTCGATGATGTCTTGTCTGGTGCTCTTAGTATCCACTCAGCATTACAAGCTCAATCAGAACTCATCAAGCTTCTCGATTCAGCAGGGTTTCCACTTCGGAAGTGGACCTCCAACTCCCCTCGACTACTCAACCATTTGAATAGCGAACACATTTTAAACGAGAATTTTTTGAAGCTAGATGTGGATAGCAATACGAAAACTTTAGGGAAAAGATGGAATGCCAAAAATGATAATTTTTACTTTTCTACTCAGCGAATTATTTTATCCAATATTCCCACTAAACGTGAAGTTTTTTCGCAAATTGCAAGGATTTTTGATCCAGCAGGTTGGCTGGCTCCGGTTGTGATAGTCGCAAAAATGCTAATGCAGTCCATTTGGGCAGAACAAACTGGCTGGGACGAGTCTCTAAAATCCGAGACCTTCAAAACCTGAAAAAATTTGGCGGATTCGTAATCTGAAATAGAAAATATTGAAATACCTCGCTGGGTAGAATATTCCCCCTCATCAGAAATTCAATTTCACGGATTCTGTGACTCTTCTGAAAAAGCATATGCCGCCGCGTTATATATACGTGCAAAGCAATCTAATGGAAATATCACCTCTCACTTGATCTGTGCAAAATCCAAAGTTGCACCCATCAAATCTGTGTCTTTACCACGCATTGAGTTGTGTGGGGCACTTCTTCTCTCAAAATTGATAAAATTTTATATCTCAAATTTCCCAGTACCTTCGTATCAAACCTTTTTATGGACTGACTCTTCCATAGTAATGGCTTGGCTCAAAAAACCGCCATGTGCGTGGAAAACTTTTGTTGCCAATCGCACAAGCGAAATTTTAGATAACGTCGGTAACGTTCCATGGAGGCATGTTAAATCAGCTGACAATCCAGCAGATTTGGCCACTCGTGGTTTGATGCCTTCCGATTTGCGGCTAAAAACATTTTGGTGGAATGGCCCCTCATGGCTATGCGAGCCAGTTTCAAAGTGGCCCGAAACACAACCAATCATCCCTTGTTTGGAGGATCTGGAACAAAAGACCGTTATCTCTTTGTTCAGCATAATTCAGAAGATATTCTTGATCGTTTTTCATCTTTACCCCGCGCTATGCGAGTTACATATATGCTACATATTCCGATTTTATCTTAAACTTTCGAAACAACAAAATTATCACTACACCTCTCATGACGTAACGTACTCAGAAATGGCGTTCGAAAAAAACCGTTTAATACTATTATCTTAAACATATTGTTATCCATCAGAATATAGTTGTCTCGTTGAAGGTAAACCCATTCATTCCAAAAGTTCGATTTTATCTTTCAACCCCTTCTTATACTCAAATAATCTTCTACGAGTCAACGGCAGGCTATCTCAATCAAATTTATCTTATAATGAACGTCACCCTATTCTACTGCCTTATCACTCTAGATATTCTTACCTTCTCACTCAATTCATTCATGACATCTCGTTACATGGTGGCAATTCCTTAATGCTTAGACTCGTGCGTCAATCTTTTTGGATTCCAAAGCTCAAAAATCTCGTCAAATCGTGTATTCGTCAGTGCAAAAACTGTACTCTTTTTAAAAAGGTATTAAGCAAGCAACTAATGGCCGTCAAGAGTTGCAAGAGCCATTTGAGGAAACTGGGGATCAGCGTCAAATTAACCTTCGAAGAATTTTGTACCGTGTTAACTCGTATCGAAGCATGATTGAATTCGCGACCGATCTCATCTATGTCCAATAACCCTTCTGATCTAATAGCATTAACACCAGGTGATTTTTTACGCGGAGCCCCGCTTTTATCGTTTCCCGAGCCCAATTTGGCCGATTCCAACTTATCTTTGATTAATAGTTGGGAAAAGGTAAAATGCCTTCAACAACAATTCTGTCGTCGTTGGAAAGACGAGTATCTTAAAGAGCTCCATCAACGAAACAAATGGCAGTCGCAACAAGAGGATGTCAAGATAAAGGACTTAGTCGCTATACAAAATGAAAATCTACCTTCGACTGAATGGCGACTCGGACGAGTGATAAAGGTTCACTCCGGCGCCGATGGAAGGGTGAGAGTTGCGACTTTACAAACCCAAAATGGTCAACTTATTCGACGAGTTGTTAAACTTTGTCTCTTACCTATAAATTAATTTTCTTATCACTTGTTTTATAATCCTTTCAAATATATATAAGAGCTTTATACTAAACCTTCTTTTTTAGTTCATTTACATCATTAAAATTAAATTTTGAATTAAAGTTCTTAAATAATAATTAAACTTCTCCCTAATTTCAGCATAGGCGCTTTTCGCCAAGGGGGGGCAGAATGTTCGTGCGTATTTTCGGCTGTCCGCAACTTTATACACGAGCCAGCGCAGAGCGGACTCGAACTGCGCAGGTTCGGAGTTGCGGTCGGTTGACATGCGCACGAACAGGCCCAATTCCCAATCTTTTTGCCTCCACGATTGGCAGCAATCGTGGAGGCAAATTGATTTGCATCCATTTTTGTTTTCTCATTTTCATTACACTCTCGTATACCATTTGGCCGGTTGGCATTAGAAAATTGTTCTAAAAATCTAAAATAAAAACAAGGAAATTATAAAACTTAAATTCTAAAAAAAGCAAAGGAAATAATAATAAAACTATATAACTGAAAAAAGGAAGAGAAGAGAGTTTTTATTTTCTCAAGAAAAAGGGAGCGGCAAATACGGAGTGCTTGCGAGTTGCACAAGAGCAACTCAGGACCAGCGTGGGATTTTTGTATGGGATCGTGGCATAAGCACACGAATCCCTTGGTAAGCCATCAGGATAGCCATCTCATTTGGCCTTATTTTGTGCGAAGCATCCAACTCATTTGGCCTTATTTAGTGCCGAAACATTCTGGAAAAAATTAATGTATACAAGGGGTGAGTTCAGTCGACGGCGACGAAGGGACTGCAAGGCCAAGGCAATTTTCTTCTATCTGATTGCCCAGCTGTCAAAAAATTTCCTGCAAATGCAGGTGACTTTTGACTGGAAAGTAAGGGAAGAAAAATCTCCCTTCATTTCAAATAAGTGTATCAGCTGATAGTTTGTGTCAAAATAATAATAAGTTTGTGTAAAAAAAATAAGTAGTTGCCTTAAGCAAAAATGGCGTTCAAGAATGCAGTTGACAGCATTTGCAGTCCCTTAATTCACCTGAACGTACCCAAGGACGAAGTTGTTTCTCTTGAAGCTGCGAATAAAATTTTACAAATTGGACTCGAAGGTTTGTTAACGTACCTATTATAAAACAAAATAAGTACCTAACTTATCTACATTATTATTAAATTATAATATATATACAAACTTTAATGCTTTTTCTTTAATGTAATATTTTAAAATAAAATGGTATATCGATCATCGTTGAAGTAAATAAAGCCAGGTAGCTTTATAGTTGTTAAAGTTATGCTAAGTTCAAAATACGATTGTATGTGATAGTTTATAAAAAGGAACAAATTAAATCACAAAACTCTTAAAATAATACTTCCTTTTTTTTGCTAAGCTTTCCCAGATTCCGAATATGGTAGGTTGAAGAGGTGCTACAGGTCCACTTATGTAGCACAACAACAACCAATACAATCGGAAGAAAAAATAAAAATTACTAATGAAATGAATGATTTTTATGAATTATTATTTAAAGATGATTTTGTGAAAAATTTTTTGCCAGAAATGCAAAACTATTAAGCAATTAATGAACAACCAAAAAAAAATTTGACCAAAATATTGGTAAAACAAAAGAAGAAGCAATTATGATATGTAAGGAAACCATAACTCAATCCTCATTTGCTTGGCTTCAAGAGCGCAAATCGAGGATAACAGCGAGCATATCATATGGACTCTTCACATATTCAAAAAATAAAAACCCAGATTGGCCCAAGAAAATTCAATCAACGTTTTCCAATAGATTCAAGGGAAATGAAGCAACGAGGTCATTTGTTTTATTTTAATATTTCTTAGTGCACTGTTGTGAAAATTTTTATGGTTTTCTTTTAAGATACGGGAAGCAATCTGAAAATGAAGCAAAAGAAGAATATAGAAAACTATAGATAAGTACTTACTTTTTGATTGTGGTATTATTCATGTCGATTATGGAATCCGATGAATGGTCTGCGGATGGCTTCCGACAGTTTTTTTCAGTTTTTACTATTACAGAATCCGTTGCAAGAACCTTCATAAATGTCGGTAACGTAGTTTAAATTTTTATTCGATTATGAAATACTCAGTCCATCCGAACTCCATATAAATGTTGGCAATGGAAAGCTTGAAAAAGTAGGTTTAACATTTGAGTTTTTGATTATAGTTTTGATTTTTTGCATAAAAAGAACAACAAATAGATTCCAATTCGAGAAAATGGTAAAATTGTCATTAAATGATTAATTAATTAATTTTATTGGTGTTCAGTACAAATATCCATACCAAGCATTCTTGTGTTTCTGTCTCCATTATCGTATAGCGATTTTTAGTACAGGCATGCACCCAAACAAGCGAGTCGTGAATCGAACCAGGAAATTTAGCGTTCACATACCAATTTAAGGTCAAAAACTGTCAGCATCGATAAGAAAGTTTGAAAATGATAAGGAAGTTTTAAGAAACGGTAATGTAGATCTTCCGCCGGATTTACTAATAGATGTTTACCGCGGAAGTGAGTGATACGTGAATCGAGTGGACCCACGGGCTTTGTATATGAAAACTATAGTACTATCATGGTGGAAGTCGAATGGGGCGACATCTAATTTACCTATGCAACCCTTACTCTTTTTTTTTGCGGAGAGTTTATGCTTTGTATATGAAAACTATAGTACTATCATGGCGAGTTTTTTTTAGGGTTGCAGAGGTCCTGGTGGTGGCGCTGCAAAATGTGAGGTGTAAAATTCGATTTGGGGAGTCTTTAAGCGTCAAAAATTGGTGGTAGGGGCAAGAGTAGACTATTTTTTGGATAATTGCATCCAAAAAATATCAATAAATATCATTTAAAACCTCCATAAGCTCTCCGCAAAAAAAAAGAGTAAGGGTTGCATAGGTAAACTAGATGTCGCCCCATTCGACTTCCACCATGATAGTACTATAGTTTTTATATACAAAGCATGATAGTACTATAGTTTTCATATACAAAGACTATAGTTTTCATATACAAAGAATAATTCCCCTTCGGACTTCGACATTTACCAATGTTCGAAAAAGCTCATTCAAAGCTCATTCAAAGCTCATAGCAGGTTGTTTTAAATCGCAATGGTACTAGATGGCGCTGTCATCGCATTCGAGAATCGATGTAGTTCGAATGTAAAAGTCGTTATATTATGATTCAAAAGTAGTTAACTAATTTTCCTTACATTGCCCCCCTCTTAGAATTGATCGTCCCGAACAATTTCATCACCTCTTTCACCGTTATATCGATGTAACTGGTCAGCGTGAACTACTTTTAGTTTGCCTCTTACGCCTCTTTGTATACGGTAAACCACATCATTGATTCTTTTCACCACAGTATATGGGCCCTCCCAGTTTTGTTGGAGTTTTGGTGATAGCCCCTTTTGTCGATGAGGATTGTAAAACCACACAAGGTCTCCTTCTTGAAATCCCGTTGCTGTCGCTCTTGCGTCGTATCTTGTTTTCATCCGATCACTAGACAATTTTATATTTGTCCTTGTTTGTTGATGAATGTCAATAAGCCTTTTCTTGAGGTCATCCGCATATTCGTCTGTTCCCTGTGACTCATTTGGATGACAACCAAATTTCACTTCACTTGGCAGCCGTATAGTTGATCCGAACAGGATTTCCGATAGTGTTTTTCCTGTTGAGCTATGGGTTGCACTTCGATATGCCATAAGGAACAATGGGATATGTCGGTCCCAGTCTCGTTGGTAGTCGCCGACAACCTTCGACAGATGTTCTTTAAGGGTTCTGTTGAATCGTTCAACCATCCCATCAGATTGTGGATGGAGCGGTGTTGTTCTTGTCTTTTTAATGCCAAGGAGCGAGCAAACTTCCTGAAAGACTTTAGATTCGAAGTTCCTTCCTTGGTCAGAATGAAGCTCCATGGGAACACCGAACCTGCTCACCCAATTGAAGACAATTTGATCCACAACTGTTTTGGTTTCTTGGTTTGGGATGGCAAATGCTTCAGGCCACTTGCTGAAATAGTCCATGACAACAAGGATGTATCGGTTTCCGTTGTTAGTTTGAGGAAAAGGATCCGCGACATCTATTGCAATTCTCTCAAAAGGTGTGCCCACATTATACTGCTGCATTTTACTTTGAATTTTTCTACCTGGTCCCTTGCTAGCAGCACAAGTATCACATTTTCGGCACCATCTTTCGACGTCATCTCTTGCGTGTAGCCAGTAGAATCGTTGTCGTACCTTTTCCAGCGTCTTATTCACTCCCAAATGACCTCCAGAAGTTCCATCATGCATCTCTTGAAGTACGTCGTTAACCTTTGACCGAGGTACGACTAGCTGCATCACATAAGATTTACCGTCTGCAGATTCCCACTTACGCCTTAATACCCCTTCTTGCACATGAAGCGAGTCCCATTGTGCCCAATATGCTTTGAGAGCCGGACTTCGGTAGGAGATATCACACCATTCTGGTTTCTCTTGGTGTTCTTTCCAGGCAAGAATGGGTTCGATATCCGGATCTTCTTGTTGGGCCGTTCTGAGTTCTTCGTTGTTCCAACCGTTAATGGGATCAGCTCTAGTTCGTTGAACGATGACCATTTCCTTTTCTTCTTGGCGTGTGCAATGCTTACAGTCTGGTTTACACGGTCGCCGGGATAGAGCGTCTGCGTTTGAATGCAGCTTTCCTCTTCGATGTTGAATCTTATAGTCATACGTCTGCAACCTCTCGATCCATCTTGCTACTTGACCTTCTGGATTTTTGAAGTTTAAAAGCCAATTGAGCGCGCCATGATCTGTTCGAAGAAGGAACTTTTGTCCATAGATGTACTTATGGTAGTGCTTTGTTGCCAATATCAGAGCGAGAAGTTCCCTCCTTGTAACGCAATAATTCCTTTCTGGCTTCGAGAGTACCTTGCTGTAATAGGCGACAACTTTTTCCTCTCCGTCATGTACTTGCGATAGTACAGCTCCAATTCCAACGTTACTTGCATCAGCGTCGATGATGAAAGGTTTTCCTGGAGTTGGATAGGCCAGTACAGGTGCATTACATAAACGCAGTTTCAGTTCTTGAAAGCTTTTCTCGCACTCACCTGACCATTTGAACGGCTTCCCCTTTTCAGTAAGATGATGCAAGCTTTTGGCGATCTTAGCAAAATCCTTTACGAAACGCCGATAATATGTGGCCAGACCAAGAAAGCTCCGGAGTTGATGTTTGTCCTGAGGCGTTGGCCAATTCTTTACAGTGTCAACTTTCTCAGGATCAGTTTTTACTCCTTGGGATGAGATGATATCCCAGATGATGTCCCAAATATTTAACTTCGGTCTTGAAAAACGAACATTTCTTAGGATTTAACTTTAGATGTGCCTCTCGAAGCCTCTGGAATACGGCTTTAAGGTTTTTACAATGTTCGTCAAATGTTTTTCCGTACACGATGACATCGTCCAGGTAGACCAGGCAAGATTTCCAGGTTAGTCCATGTAGAACGCACTCCATCAAACGCTCAAAAGTTGCTGGAGCGTTGCATAGTCCGAATGGCATCACATTAAACTGCCACAGACCGTTTCCTGTGGAGAACGCCGTCTTTTCCCGATCTTCTGGGTGAATTTCCACTTGCCAATAACCGCTCTTCAAATCCAAAGTTGAAAACCATTGGGCTCCTTCCATCGCGTCTAAGGTGTCGCTGATTCTGGGTAGAGGGTAGCTATCTTTCTTTGTCACGTCGTTCAGTCTTCGGTAGTCTACACAAAATCGAGTGCTTCCATCCTTCTTTTTGACAAGAACGACTGGTGATGCCCAAGGGCTTTTGGAATTTTCGATTACCCCATCTTTCTTCATTGTCGATATCATTTCTTCAACTTCAGTTTGTTTTGCTAGAGGGAGACGTCTTGCTGGTTGACGAATTGGTCTTCCATCTCCTGTATCAATTCGATGCCGTACTAGTTGTGTTCGACCATATTGTCCGTTGGGTGAAGAGAATATATCAGCATACTCATGAAGAAGATCTCCAGCAACATTAAACTGATGTTGACTCAGACTTGATGACTTCAGAATTTGGTCTTTTAATCTGTCAAAGCTCAGGGGCTTCTTTGTTTCCGCTTCGGTGATCTTAGTAATCGCGGATACAGGTTCACATTGCTTGAGCTTAATTTCGTACGGTTTGATGTTCAGTATCCGTACAGGCACCATGTTGTTCTTTGGTGCCACCAGAGTCTTCCCTACCATGATGTTTTGGGAACGTTGTTCCGCATCTGGTTCCACCATGAGGTATCGATGGCTTCCGAAGTCACCCTTTAGTTTCGTCCATACGAATACTTCCGAAGAAGCAGGCAAGCAAATGTCTTCTTTGATGACAATCCTGATAGTTGTTGTGTTTTCGTTGCCATAGACCATCGGAATCTCCACATTTTGGTACTTAAGAACTTGTTTACCGATATCCAAAATTATTCCATGCTCCTTCATGAAGTCGATTCCAACGATGCACTCGTCACATATATCCGCTACCAGGAATAGGTGCGAAAACTCTAGTTCTGCCAAACGGATCATAAGACGAACCTCACCATACACTTTTGCTGCCTCTCCTGTGGCGGTCTTCAGTCGGAAGCTATTGGTGTTGTGTAGCCAAGACATCTTGACCAAGTCTCTTCGTACAATGGAGGCGGTGGCACCGGTGTCGATTGTAGCCACGTGTTTCTTATTGTTTATTATTGCCTCCACTGTCAGACTTTTGTTGTCTCGTTTAGTCTGTGAGACTTGGATAGTGTTTCTGGGGCCATCGATACCAGAAACCAGCTTCTGCCCCTCGAAGTTGGTTCTTACTCGTTTCCCGTCTGGGAAACAAGTTGAGCAGGAGTGTTGGTACTATTGCTTGGTTGTTCTCGAGCGTTGGTTCTGCTTCCACAATGTTGGCATGCAGCTCTTCTCGGTGGTAATCTGCACTGCCGCTGAAGATGTCCGGTTTTGTTACAATTCCAGCATCGAGCAAGTCCTTCACGCTGGCTTCTTTGGAATGCGATTTTCTGGCAAGAGCATTCTTCAACTTCGACTTCTCTGACTCGATGAACTCCTTGGGAAGCTTGTTCTGCTGCTTCCATGGTCAGAGCAAACGCTAAAGCTTCAGGAAGCGTACGTTTTCCAGCAGTTCTAATTGCTCGCTGTAAGTTAATGTCAGATACAGCACGGATGAAGGCTTCTGTGGCAAGTTGGCTGACGATTTCATCCCCAGCAGCTGGATATGCGAGATGCGCCAACCGTTCAATGTCTGCTTGAAGTTGCTGCAGAGTTTCTCCTCTCTTCTGGGCTCTAGTATTCAGTTGGACGCGGAAGACTTCTTGCATATGACCATCTCCAAAGCGTTTGTCTATGGCCTGAACAAGAGCACTGAAGTTACCATTCTTATCTGCTGGAATGGTTTGCAGCAGTTCAGCAGCAGATCCTCTGAGGGCAACCGTTAGAGCTATAAATTTGTCTTCTTCGTCCCAGCCGTTCGTCGCTGCGGCTGCCTCAAACTGTTTCTTGTAGATCGACCAAGAAGTTTGCCCGTCAAAAGTCGGTGGATGTATTTCCTTCTTTCTTGGATAATCGCCAACACTTTCTCTAATCTTAATTTTTCGAACTTTGTCTAATTCGTCGGCAATACTCTGTATTTTACCTTCGAATTTTTCTTGAACGCTCTCGAGTTTTGAAAATTGTTTTTCGAAGCAATCAAAGCGTCCATCAATAGTAACGAACTTGCTCTCAAAAGCATCAAGCTTACCTTCGATGAGAGTCTTCTGTTCTTCTAGAAGGTTCTTTTGTTGTTTTTCCATTCGTTCGAGAAGGTTCTCCTGTTCACACTTTTGTTGTTTTTCTATTTGTTCGAGAAGGTTCTTTTGTTCACACTTTTGTTGTTTTTCCATTTGTTCGAAAAGATTCTTTTGTTGTTCTTCGAGAAGATTCTTTTGTTGTTTTTCCATTTGTTCCAGTTGGTTCTTTTGTTCTGTACGTTGTTCTTCGAGAAGATTCTTTTGTTCTGTACGTTGTTCTTTGAGCTTGCCAATGAGAAGTGCCATCATTGCCGAGAAGTCGGCACCAGTACTTACTTGTTCTTCAGGCATTTCTATTTCGAATAGAAACGTGTCTGGGTCTTCTCCGCGTTGATATAAATCCTCTTGCAGACGAATTATGAGGTCAGCTTTTCTTCCAGCAGTAGGAAGGACTCGTTTATTTAGCTCTGCCTTAAGTTCAACACAATTCAATTCAATTACTGTCTTACCCATTTTTGCTTTTATTTTTTTCTTTAATCACAGTCACTTTTTGTCTTTGTTTTATCAAAACACACACACGTATATTTTTTCTTTTTTTTTATCACCACAAATTATCTGAATGCACAGACAACATAAGTTTTTATTCCACTTCTAACACCAATGTAATATTCTGCTAAGGGTTCGCAATAAAAACTTATTTACTTTATTTCTTAACTTCTTCTTATTACATTTAAAATAAAACACACTTTACTTCAATTAAAATCACTTTTATTAATCACTGGCACAACACTTTACACGAACTTTATTCTTTCACTTTCAAAAAATAAACTGTGTCCAATCGGTAGCGCCATCAACCTTATATAGGGAAATATCTGGTTCTGGTCTAATCTCGAAAGCAATAGAAATCTTTAGAACCTGTATCTCGATCTTTCTATTCTGACAGATAGATGGAATAATTCCCCTTCGGACTTCGACATTTACCAATGTTCGAAAAAGCTCATTCAAAGCTCATAGCAGGTTGTTTTAAATCGCAATGGTACTAGATGGCGCTGTCATCGCATTCGAGAATCGATGTAGTTCGAATGTAAAAGTCGTTATATTATGATTCAAAAGTAGCTTTGTATATGAAAACTATAGTACTATCATGGTGGAAGTCGAATGGGGCGACATCTAATTTACCTATGCAACCCTTACTCTTTTTTTTTTGCGGAGAGCTTATGGAGGTTTTAAATGATATTTATTGATATTTTTTGGATGCAATAATCCAAAAAATAGTCTACTCTTGCCCCTACCACCAATTTTCGACGCTTAAAGACTCCCCAAATCGAATTTTACACCTCACATTTTGCAGCGCCACCACCAGGACCTCTGCAACCCTAAAAAAAACTCGCCATGATAGTACTATAGTTTTCATATACAAAGAAAGTAGTT